>PVJX010002120.1:0-138130 GCA_004027295.1 Dolichotis patagonum | reverse complement strand
CACTTGTGGCCTCTGTCCTCCGGTTGGTTTCGAGGATTCCAGCATGTGAAGACGCGCACAGCTGCGTGTTACTGGGCTATGCAGGACGGCTGGATTGCATATGCAGTACTGGGGCGAACCTGCCTGAGCACAGACTTTTTGTTATTAGTACATATGGGTAATAGTCACAATGTTTACATTCCTTGTGGGGAATTGATGCGTGTCCATAAAACACGTTAATTTCCTTTTTCTTCCTCTTTCCCTTCCCTCCCTCTCTTAATCTCTGCAGCCTTAGCACTTCTCCAGGGGAATCTCTCACAGGAGTAAAGGGGGGGGGGGCAATGGTTGGCTTTGCTACTGCCCAAAGGCCCTCCGAAAAGTACTAGGACACAGCGGCTGGTGGGCCCGAGGAGAAGACCCAGGGCGCAAGTGGGAAGCCAGGAGGGAGCCTCTCCCCACAGGAATAGGGGCTCCCGGGCCGAGGTCGGGGCTCCTGGAAGCCCGTGGTCACTCAGGAACCCGTAAAGCTCATCTCAGAGGAGAAAGACGGGCAAGTACCCTTGACTCTCCCTGGCCCGGAAGAAGCGGCCCAACTGAAGTTCCGGGCGCCTGGGGCTGGCAAGGCCACAAGCCACGAGGCGGCGGTGCGGTCCGGCCCGATCCGAGGCTCCCTAAGGTCCCCGAGCTCCCAACCCTGGGAGCCCGCAGCTGGCCGCGCCGCCGGCGAACCTGGCGTTCACGGAGGGGGTGGAGTAGAGTACTGCCGCATTTCACCGCGGCAGTTTTGGAAGGCAAAACGCCCGAACTTGGCCGAAGCATCCTTCAGAGACAGAAAGATGGCGGATATACGCGGCAGGAGACGTTACATGGAGAAGAAACCAGATCTTAAAAGGACCGCTCCCGCCCAGCCCAGAAGCACTGCTCTAGCGCCCAGTCTTCTGTAAATTCTTAAACTTCCGCGGGCCACACAAACCAGGATCTAGACTACGCATGCGCCAGAGCCCGCGCACAGGCGCGTGGCCCATGGAGTAACTAGTAATAGAGAATAGTTTCTCGCGCTGTTCATGCGGGCGGCGCCGTGGCTTAGTTGGTTAAAGCGCCTGTCTAGTAAACAGGAGATCCTGGGTTCGAATCCCAGCGGTGCCTCAACCGAGCGTAATCAGTCTCGTGAAACTTTTGCCGTTTATTTTGCGAGACTTTTCCACTCGCCTAACTGTTGTTTCACTTTAAAGGTTTGAGAGAGAGCCCCAGAAGTCACCTCATTCCTAGTCTTTACCAGTGGGGAGGCTGGCCTCGGGCAGGGATTTAGCAGGTTTAGAAATCCGCGTCCTCGTGGTTTTGGAGCTGGGTTGGTTTTGGAGATGGGTTGTGGACGCTGGGGAGTGGACGCTGGGGAGAGCCGGACAGCTAGTTGCTAGGTGTCGGCAGGTGATGAGAGCCAGTGCCGGAAGAGAAAAATTTTTCCCCAGCGCCAGGAAGTGGCCACTGGGTGGTCCTGTCTCCACAGTGGCCACGCTTAGCTAAGCTTCCAAGTTTTGGTGCTTTCCTGTCTCCTTCCATCCGCCAGTCGCCACCGCCTTCCTACACATGGAAGACAGACAGGGAGGTCAAGGGCAGCCCAAAACGAGGCGGGACTGCAGGATTGCATCCAGCCTCAGTGACCATCAGTGTACTAAATGCAAACAAACTCTGGGCTAGGGAGAATCAGACAGAGTGGACTGTGCCCGATTCAGGGGTCAACGTGGGGCCAAACCCTCAGGCCTGGGATGTAATTGCTAATTGCTGGTAGTGTTGCTGTTAACCTGCATGAGGGAATGTTGTAGGGCACATATTGTAGGGGAAAGATCAAAATTCAGTTGTCAGCAAACTAGTATTTGTTGCCACACTTCTCAATTATCCTGTGACTCAGTTTCTTTTATTTTTCCTTTCGTGGTGCTGGGGGCAAAACCCAGGACTTCATGAATGCTAAGTATATGTGTATAACTCAGTTTCTGCATATGAAAAGTAGGGTTAATGTCAGGAACTGCCTCACTGAATTGTCCAAACGACTAAGTTATGCAGTTGTATTTTTTTGTGTGCCACCACGCCCAGCTTCTGTGCTTGTATTTTTCTAAAAATTTCTTTTAGGGTGTGTATCTGGTTTTGTGAAGTAAATTCTTTCCATTTCTCCAATGCCGTATGCATCTTGTTGGAGCCTAGCCTCAAATTATTGCTCAGAACCAGGCAGAGCCAGTTTATAAACTGAGTGCTTTGCTCTGCTTCTTAGCCTGTCAGCTGTACATGATAGGTGGTTTCTGCAGTTTCTAAGATCAGAGGGACTTACTCTGGGAAATATTCCCATGTGTTCTTTCTAGAGACCTCAATTCCCTAGGCAAGTGGACCGGATCCCAAAGAGGAGTGGACTGGCAGGGAGGAGGAGCTGATGGTCTGACGAGGCACTTTCCTTGCCTCGCCACTGAGAGATGTCTACTAGGACCCTTCTTGTTCACGCGCTGCCAACCAGTGTCCAGAAGAGGGCGGAGGCGAGTTCTGCATAGCAGTGTTGAGGTGAGGGATCCAGTTCCTAGGTGTGGGAGTCATGGCCACGGCCAGAGCCCACCTTACGAACTCTCATGCCAAAAAAGAAGAGGGGGTCCCAGGATAATCGCGTGGCAGTCTCAGCTGTAGCAGGAGCCTGTTTAAATGCATTCTTCAATTCTGTTTATATCTGTTAGAGGGTATCTATATTCCCCACAAATATAAGAATGTAATAGATTTTCTCAACTAAAAGGAAACAAGCATTTCCTATACACACATACACACAGGGAAAAATTCTACACTTGTGCTGTCCATTAGGCATCCACTGTGACAAGTGGCTTTGAACACTGGAGATGTAGCTCAATTGAACTAAAATGGGCAGTAAGGGAAAAATATACACAGGATTTGGGGGACTTAGTATGAAAATAAGAATATAAAAATCTCATTAACAATTTTAAAAATACTGATTATATGTTGAAACAACGTTATTTGGAGCATACAGTATTCACCTAGATGCACCACAGTTTCATGTCCTAGTGTCAGATCAGAGAAAAATTGAAATCTTTCTCCCGATAGGTCTATAATACTTTTCTTCACTCATTGGATTAGCAAGCAGTATGAGTCCATTCACTGCTTCCATTTGAAGCTTGTTTCTATATCATCATCATCATCTTCATGCTGGGAATAGAACCCAGGGCCTTCTGCACGTTAGGCCAATGTTCTACCACTGAACTACATGCCCAATCCCTGCCCACTAGACTTTTCAAACACTATGATTCCATTCATGGCTTCCATTTGAAATTTGTTTCTTCCTTTTAATAAATTTTCTTTTGATGAAAAGTTTTATAACAAGTCACTTACATATGATGGAAAACTTTCTATGGATTCCATTGCTTTCTTTTAATACTTTGGTTGCAGATTTGATTACATTTTAAATCTGAATTTTCTCACCATGGTTTAATAAATATTTAAAGATAGCAAAGATGATATCCTTCATATTTGCCAAGAATGTACAATAAATGTCATGTTTTGGTTAAACAGTCCAGAAACATCTTTCTACACTGCAATTTAAAATAGGTATTCCACCAAGGTGTGGTGGTGCATGCCGATAGTCTCAACACTCTGAGAAGTTGAGACAGCAGAATTACAAGTTTGAGCCCAGCCTGAGCAATTTAGTGACTTAATGAGACCCTGTCTCAAATTTTTTTTAAAAATGTAAGTGTTGGGAATGTAGCTTAGTGTGAAAGTCCAGGGTCAATTGTCAAGTACCCACTCTCCCTCACACACGAAGGTAGTTTGGCTGTTATGGTTTAGAATAAGAATGACCCCAAAAGGCTCATGTGCTTAGAGGTGGAGCTTGTGATTGGATCATGGGCATCATAGCTGACTTGCTGTTAGGATGTGGGATCCGGTAGGAAGTGGTAAGTCACACCCTCCCTGCTCCTCCCTTCCATCTCTGTTGAGGTCACCTTGTGGTAGCCACTTACATGAGATGCAAATATTTTTATATCTTTTACCCCCATATGGCAAGGTCTATCCATATGCTTATCTTTATCATTCTGTAGTCATGTTCCTTTTGATTTCCCTCACCACTGTCCCTCATGGATGTCCCAGAAAGGGGCAATATTGCTGCAGCTGTCCACTTTGGGGTGGTACCTGCATAATGTGCAAAACCATCTGTAAACCAGGCCCCGGTCTTCCCTCTTTCTCTTCCTGGCTGCCATGACGTGTGTAGCTTTCTTCCACTCAGATCTTTCTACTGTGTCATCTCTGTGTTTGAAACTGCCAGATATGGACTGAAACTTCTAAAACTGTGAGCCAAAACAATCCTCTCCTCCATTCAGTTTTAGGTGTTGAGTATTTTGTCCCAGTGATGATTGAAGTGACTAAGACAGTGGCTTACTTCCTCAAATCCCAAACTATCATCTGCTACTCTGATGGCATTAAATGTCAGAGGAAGTAGATTTGAGTAGAATTTGGAGAGAAAAGAGAGTGCTTTTTATTGATTGTGGTTACAATGCATCTTTTTTCTACCTTTACCAAATCACATGGTTCCTGGCAAGTACACTAGGAAACCACAAAGAACAACAAAGGCAAGCACATCATGTCCCAACCACTGCAGTTCCAGAAAGTCTGATAATATCTTCACAGCCAGCCATCCTGAGAAGCTTGACTACACCTGCTCTGGCCCTACATTCCTCAGGCCAGCAGCTTTCCCAGATCAGCACCCAGCAACCGCCTCCCCTTTAAAGCCCTTCTTCTCCTCTCTCTGGGGGCTGACTCTTTTTGGATTCAGCCTGCTCACACCTGAGCAAAATAAACAACCTAGTTGCTCACACAAAATCTATCTGGGTGGTCTCTAACAAAGATTGGATTCTTCTCCCACCAGAAATTTAAAAAGCAAAACAAAACAAAAATCAGAGAAAATACATGAACAGTGGTTCTCAAGACATTGGAGAGCCAGGTATGTAGTGCACACCTGTAGTCCTAGCCACTTGGAAGCTGATGCAGGAGGATTGCTTGAACCTAGGAGTTCAGGGCAGTAGCACAGAGTGCTCATCAGGCATCTTCCCCAAACAGAACAGTGGGATCACTCCTGTAAGTAGCCATGACACTCCAGCCTAGGCAACAAAGGAGACCCTCCTCTCTTAAAACAAAGCAGAACCAAACAACAACCAGAAAATACTGGACACCCAGAAATAAAGTGATACAAGGATGATAACAGGACCTCCAAATAATCCAAGTAATACAGCAAAAATATTATAACTCCCAATGTGCTAGATGTCCAATGTGCCGAGTTCATTTTCTCCAAAATCAAAGAATGAATTCTTACAAACAATGGAGATTAACAGTAGAGAACATTTATCCAGGGGAAGAGAGAGCTTCTGTCTAAGAGAGACAAAAAGGGACCAGAAAGTGGGTTGCTGAGTACTCTACTTCTCAGGGGAAGCTTTATAGTACAAAATCACAAGGCGTGCACAAGGTGAGACAAAACTATGATCAGCTAATACGATTACAAGTATAGTCACTTAGATAGCATTGATCCAATGGGGTAGCAAGTATACATGGAAAGAACAGAACTTTTCCTGGAAGGGAGGTCAGGGATTCTTCCTGGCCCCATTCCATGATTGATGCCTATTTAGAACATCAATCATTACTGTTTGTCCCTAGGGGAAGTATGTAGGTGTAGTCACTCCGTTTGTCTTGAGGTCTGGCTTTGTACAAATGGGCCTCCACTCTCGGTTACAATCTTCTACACTGGCTCCTTTGAGAGCCTAACCCTGTCCGACTGCCTATAATATTTCTAATGTAGCTGTCTATAATAAAAGAACACCCTGATAGTGAGAAACAACAGATGTAAGTCCCATGACTGTTGCGCTTCGCACTTGGAGAAGGGCTCCAATCCACAGCAGAGGGAGGTAGAATCCACAATGGTTTCCAGTGGTCTCTGGCTCGAGTGGACAGAACTTGGAACATGGGGAGGGCAGGGCACCTAGAGTTTTCTGGCTGCTGGACAGTGTAAGGACAGTTAGAGAGGAATAGGCAGCACAGGGCATGACCTAGATGGCAAGCATAACGAAGATGACCACATGCTTTCTCACAACATGGTGTACTGAAGGAGGCTACCCTTTGTGGGACCTTTAATACTTTTTGCTATGTGCCTCTAGTCCTGTGAACCTTGGCTCACCCCAGAAACAAAGACTAAGATCCTGATTGCCTTGGTCAACAAAATAGTTATTTTTAGACAATCAGCTAACCCCTATAAATATGGACAAGGCAACGATATCAGGCTGCGAAGCTCACCTTGAGCTTCTCCCTGCCGTACAGCTTGCTGTGGGAGGCAGTTAGGCCACAGAGGCTCCACCATCATGGGCGAGGTTAACACCATTATAAAAGGTGAGTTTAGCTCCTATGTCTTTTTTCTCTTCCATCTTCTACCACATGATGATGCAGCCAGAAGTTCTAGCCTCCAGAACTGCAAGAAATAAATCTCTCCTTATGACAAATTAACTAGTCTCAAGCATTCTGTGAAATCAGCAGAAGATAGTTAATTATATCATTTCTCTGACAATGTTTTTAAAAACCTTGGTTTCTTCATTGCAGTACAACTCCATCGCCCACCTCCTCCTCCATCTTTTGCTTTGTACAATAAAGCTCCATCTGTACTCCCCCCTCACCTCAGACCCTACAAAGCCTATTCTTTCCTTCCCTCCAGTATTCCTGGGAGTCTTCATGTATCGTTGCTAGAGAAAATAGAAAATATCAGTTAAATTAGAAACCCAGCCCACTGGCAAATCATTTTTAGCATAAGGATGTCCTATACAATATTTGGACATACGTAGATTTTTTTTACTTCATTTTATTTTTTTTATTTATTTATTTATTTATTGGTACCAGGGATCAAACTCATGACCTTGTACTTAACAATCAAGCACTTGAACTGCTGAGCTAAATCCCTGGCCCTGATTTTTAAATTTTTTGCTGTTTATCCAGAACTCAAAATTAACTGAGCATTCTATATTTTTATCTGCCAAATTGGAACTCTCCCTGCAGGATGCAACTCATTAAAGCTTAGGACAAATAGTGTCAGCTATCTTTCTGCCCTTACTCCCTAGAAAACGGCTGCAACAAACCTCACGTAAACCCCAGTTCAGCTGCAAATCCAAGGCCCAGTCAAGGACAGGGAGATGGTGAGAGAGAGAAGGTGAAAAGAAATGTTGGTTAGCTGCCTCCAGTTTCACAAGGAAAGGCCACGGTTGCTTGGTGGTATAGAATGTCATCCAGACAGGCCATTTAGAAACACTTTCTCTGGGGGAAGAAAGGAAAAGGGTTTATCTGTCAGATCTGTCACCTCCTGGTGTCACTGTTAAAGTTCCCTGCATAGGACATGAATCCCTGTATGTCTTGGTTTGATGAAACCCCACAATGTAGTCCTTCACCTGAATCCAGAAGTATGGGGGACCTCTAGTACTGACCCAAAGGGCATGATGGAGGCCTTTTAGACTTTGTTCCCAGGGCACTAGGGAGCCATGGAGAGATTTAAACAGAGGGAGGATTTGGGCTTTAAGATGATCTGATTGAAAGGGATGAATGCAGCATGTAAATAGATAATTCCACAGATACAAAATTACAATGTTGATGGACACAGAATGTATTAGGAGGCTCCTGACACTGCACAGTATGTGGGAAGCTTGAGGCCAGACTGAGATGAGGGAGGAAAGTAGTTCTCTTTCACAGCTCCTTTTCCAAGGCCTCAGCTGCCTCCCTCTCTTATGCAAGAAATCCACTCATCCAACAGATATTTTATACAGCACCTCCTATGTGCAAGGCACTGTTTTGGATACAGTGATAAACAAGAACCCCCCCACACACACACACACACAGACACACATAAAATTGCTCTTGGTCCTTTGCTGGGGGGGGGTGTTGCCAAGGGATAGAAGCCAGAGGTACTCTACCACTGAGCTACATCCCAAGCCCTTTTTATTTTGAGACCAGGTCTCAATAAGTTGTCCAAGGTAGGCTCAAACTTGCCATCTCCTGCCCAGCCTCCCAAGTAGCCATAATTACATAAGCCACTACTCCCAGGCAAAAAGTGCTCACTTACAATACTTCTAGTCTATTGAGGGAGACCAAAAAAAAAAAAAAAAAGAGAATGTAAGTGCTATGAGAAATAAAGTAGGGAAAGGAAATAGACACTAATTTAAGGTAATTTTCAAGTCAGTCTGAGAGGGCCAGGGGTTTGCCTCAGTGGCACAAGTGCCTGCCTGGCAAGTGTGAGTTCGTGAGTTCAATCCTTGGTATCAAGGGAAAAAAATTAGTTGCTCTGAGAAAGAATTCCCCAGATAGTAACATCTGAACAGAACTGAAGGTGAGAAGGGAGCCATCTTCAGGAAGAACATTGCAAGTTAAGGAAACCAGAAATTCGGAGGCTCTGCAGCAGAAGCAGGCCTTTATGTTTTAGGAGCTAGAGTGCTAATGAGAGCGGGTAGAGATGGAGGTATAGTAGGGCCAGACCGTGTGCATCAGTTATAAGGACTGTTTGGGCTGAGAGAAAAAGGTGAGTTAACTGAAGGGTTAAAAAGGCTCTCTGGCTGATTGGGCACACTGTGGAGGGTAAGGGTGAAGCCAGGAGATCAGGGAATGGCTGCTCTAGTGATTCAGGTTGGAAGAAATGGTCGCTTGTAATACAGGTAGTGGAGAGAAGTTCTAAGGCAGAACCAAAATATAGACAGATAGATCTATCTAGCTATGAGGTGTGAGATAGAGTCAAGAATAACCCTGACTAGTACAGACTTGCCATTTTCTCAGATGGAACAATTTTCGCCCGACCCTTCAGAGACCCAACTTTTAACTACTAATCTCTCTTCCTTGTGATGTTGGACTTTGGCATTTAAACTCTCGACCTCTCAAATATTTGTCGAATTTTACCTTCTGAGGTTTAAGGAAAGATGGTAATGAGTAGGGCATTCCTCATACTGTAAAGATTCACATTAGGGATGAGATGGTTCGTTTTCAATCCACCAACAATTAACTCATAAAAATTTATTTTTCCTGGTATTTGGATTGAGCCTATGCCGCACGCATGCTACACAAGCGCTCCACACTGAGCTACAGCTTGAAACCTTTTAATTTTGTTTTGATAGGGTCTCGCTAAATTGTCCAGGCTACCCTTGTGATTCTCTTGCCTAGGCCTCCTGAGTGGCTGGTCTTACCCGGCGCGCGCTACCGGGCCAGGCTCATCTTGTAATAATTACAAGGATAAGGACTTTTCTATCTTCTTCATCGATGTTTCTCAACCCTCTCTCAGTACTTGACACAGGTAATTTTTCAATAAATATTTCTTGCATGAATAAAAGTACTTTCGCTGAGACGTATTCCCCACGCCCACTCTCCAGCCAGTCTTAGAAGGCAGAAGCCCTTTAGCGAGACGAAGAAACTACAGCCGTTTCCTAGCACCAATTTAGACAATTCCACACGCAGCGAAAGCTTACGATTGGACTGACTATTAGGAATTCAGCCCAATAGAAGGTCGGAGTTCTTTTCGGTGGGCGTGGCCTGAGTGGCTTCGGAGACCGCCTCCCGGTAGTCGCTCTAGCCTCTTGGATGACCCACCTGTGTCAGCACCCCAAACTTCCGGTCGGCCTTAATTCCGCTTCCTGTCTGACGGTGGCGTCATTGCCGAGGGTCACATTGAGCTGCTTGCTGTTTCAGGGGCGTATTAGGTGAGTGCAAAGTACTTGGGGGGGCTGAGGAACTGGACCCCAGCTTCCCCGATAATGGGCTGAGGTTTCGGGCCGCCGCCGGCGGCCCGCCGAAGGCCCTGGCATTCCGTTCTTCCGTTAATAGTGATAGCTCGGGTTTACCGTATGTAATTCTTTAATACCAGGCAGCGTTCTAAGCAACTATTAGCACATTTAACCCTCCTTCCAGCCTCATGATTTATGGCGTATGATTACTTCGTTTAACAATGAGGAAACAGGCTCAGCGATGAGAAGCGACTTAGCAGAAGCTACACAAGAACCAGGATTTGGACCCAGTATTTGAGACTGCGGTACTTTTAATCCCCAGGTACACAGTCGTGGGCTGCGCGGCTTTTTGGGCCAAGCTTAGCACCCCTGGTGCCTCTTCTCGCTTGTCTTGGATGTTGGAGGGGCCGCAGGATAATCTTTGGGTCCACCCTCACCCACACATACAAAGTCGAGATCTCGCGCAAAACTACCCCAGCGGCTGCGTTTATGTCCCAGCCAATGGTATTTTACAACCTCACTTTCTCCCAGCCCTCAGACTCCCCCACCCAAAGACTTCTAGGGCTGCAGACGTGCAGCACTAACTCGGGCCTCTAGAATTCGACACTGGCCTGTGCACCTCTGTGTGGCGCCGCAACTACTCTTAATTCCCTGCAGTATAGGAACTTCCACATTCCTTAATGAAAACTGTCACCCTTTCAGAGATGTACGTGAGGTTTTCAACCCCGGGTCTACTGAGTCAATAGAATTCAAGGGATGCTAGGACTTGAATGAGTGACAGAGATGGAGAAAGTCATATCTGTATTTTTTACTGGCCTGTGATTGAAATACAGCATTTCCTTCCATTAAGAATTGAGGCAGCAACTTCCGGAGTATTAGTAGTAGCTGTGGGTTTGTCAGCAGTCAAAATCACAGATACTCATCTGCCTCATTGCAGTTGGAAGTGTACAAAATACTATTTGCACTCATGCTTACTTTGAAATTATGGTACTTAATAAATTATTAGCTAGATATAACTGGTTTTTGGTCATCCTGTGCAATGTAACACATTCTGAGAAAGAAGCTTAGATCCTTCAGTTTGTGACAGCAAAAAAGATTAAGAACTTTTGCAGTGTAGGTTATGCTGGTGATGATTTATATGCTGTGTGACCTTGGGAAGTCAGTTAGGCATCCTGTGTCTTCCTGGTGTGGATAACAGGATAGGAATAGTTCCTGCCTTTTAGAGTGGGACAGAAGTAAGATTGTAAAACAGTCCCTGCCATGTAGTAAGCAGTTGGTGAATGTCAGCTAGTAGTAATTTGGAACCAGGTTTGATTTTGCTAAGGAGTTACCCAGAAACCCTGCTATGATTTCCTTACTGAGATGTATGCATTTGCTCTCTGTCGAAGCATAATCCATTTTTCTGTTTCTGGATCTCTACTGGGGCTGGTCAGTCAGGTCTGCTCAGGACTCCTGCCAACACCCACTTTCTTTGCTTCCAGGAGTCAGCACTATGGCAGAAGACATCAAGACCAAAATCAAGAACTACAAAACTGCCCCTTTTGACAGCCGCTTCCCCAATCAGAACCAGACCAGGAACTGCTGGCAGAACTACCTGGGTAAGCAAGGTGTGGTGGTGGAGGATGCAGGCTTTCCCCTGGTATTGCACCTTAAGGCTTTAACCTCTTGTCTACTCCAAAGGGATCCATGCATCCTGGCTTCTCCCTTCTATTCTTGACGTCCTATCTCCAGAGGACCCATGCTCCTCATTACCAACATTGTTCAGGGTATGGGCCAGGGTCACAAACTTTGGTTTCTATGATGATTTTTTTAGAAGAGGTGCACATACAGGAAGTAAGTAAAACACGTATAGCTAAATGAATAATCCTGAAGTGAAGCCTCTACAAGCATTATCCATATACAAAAATAGATATCGCCAGCACACTGATCATCTACTTGTTTTGTGCCCTGGGTTGAACACAGCATTGCTTTTCCCACTAGAGGATGTGACCCACCAATTAAAGGTGATCACCTTTTAGTTTTATCCTCTGTCTTTCAGTTTACCTCTTTGTGAAGTTTATAAATACTGTTATGTATTCTTTTGTGTTTAGATTTTTTATTCGATAGGTTTTTTAGATTCATCTGTATGTGTCATATAGTTTGGTTTTTTTGATTTTTGCACAACTTACTTGATTCATGGACATTTGCATGATTTCCATTTTGACATTTGTAGGAATGGTGCTGTTTCAGCATTCTTATAAATATAATTTTATGTATATTTCTCTAGGGAATGTGTCTAAGACTGAAATACCTAGAGTAATTTTTTTTGTTTGTTTGGTGGTTGGTTGATTGGTTGGTTGGTTTTTTTTAATGGAATGCCTACTTTTAAAAACCAGATTATTGAGGCAGACATGGTGGTAATCCCAGCCTGTAATCCCAGCACTTGGGAGGCCGAGGCAAGAGGATTGTTGCAAATTCAAGACCATCTTGGCTACAAAGTGAGTTCAAAGCCAGGCTGAACTACATAGCAAGACCCGTACTAAAAAACAAAAAAGATTTTCCTCTTTGCTTTCCACTCTGGGGCACCACATTTTAGCTTCAAGACCACCACCTTCCCCTTGCCTTGCCCTGGTTCTGGACTTTGAAAATTCCCCAGTCAGACCCCTCTTGTTTCCCCATTATTCTTGATCCCCAAATTTTCAAACTGAGTAACAGTTCTGTAGAGTTAAAGAATCAGTTTAGTGAGATGTGTCTAGCTCTTTTTAGTACCCTTGCAAACTTGTGTGTATATGTAGAACTAATGAAGTAGAAAGTATTTCTTGGCTTTTGATCAAAAGTGTGTTCCAGCCTTCATTCTGAGCTGACTCTGGCTCCTTTTGTTCACAGACTATCACCGCTGCCAGAAGGCAATGACCGAAAAAGGGGGTGATATCTCTGTGTGCGAGTGGTACCGGCGAGTGTACAAGTCCCTGTGCCCCATATCCTGGGTATGTCTTGTTGCTGGGGCCCTTGAGATACTAGGGTAGGGATGCAGAGAGGAGGGTAGTGATGGGTGAGCACTCATCGCAGTGGAGCAGAGGAAAGACAAAGACTCCCTGTGCACGGGATGCCCCGTGCCTTTTCTCCTCCCTGGAATTGCCTTCCTTCCTCCTTTGAACCCTCAGCCAGCCAGTGCCTGGGAACCTGGCTGGATCATCCAACTGGATCTGCTTCACTCGTGTACTCTTAATATATCTTGTGCAATCCTGTCTCTTTTTATTATGAACATTTTCAAATTATATATAAAAGTAAAGCACATAATTCAGTGATTCCAAATACATCCATTACCCAAACTGAATAGTAAGATTTTTCCACATTTCTTCATACATTTTTTAAGGGATAAGGGAGTAAAACCTGGCTTATTTTTGTTTGTTTGTTTGTTTTGTTGTTGTTGTGTTTTGGATTTTTTGTAGGGGGGGATAGCGTCTCATTATGTCATCCAGACTGTCTTTGAACTTGTGATCCTCCTACTTTAGTCTCCCAAGTGATAAAACTATAGTCATGTACCACCACATCCAGCTTCTTTCCTTTGCCCAAGTAGTCTACACAAATCTCAGACAAGTTATTCTGCCCCTAAATACATCAGTGTGCATCTCCAAAAAATGAGAACACAGTACGGCAGTCATTTTTCCCCTGACCTGACAAGATCTTTTGTCAGTATTTAATACTCATTGTTATGTCTTCTGTTTTTATATGAAGGATTTATGTTCATGTGTGACCCTCTTAAAGGACCCCATTAACTAAAAGACACATTAAGAGATGATCAAGACTTTTTTAAATTACAAAATAATACAAATATCATTATACAAATACAAAAATCATTTTTACTTTGAGATAGAATCTCACTGAGTTCCCTGGGCTGAGCTCAAACTTGTAGTCCTCCTGCCTCAGCATCCCAGAGTGCTAGGGATACAGGTATATACCACTACACCTGGCTATACATAAGCCTGTTTAACTTTTTTTATTAGTACATGTAACATACATAAGCTTGTTTAACTTTTTTTATTAGTACATGTTTTCAGTACAAAACAATCCCATTCATTGTGGGGAGTTGGTAAATGTATATAACACTTCTTAATTCTTTTTACAGCCCCTTCCCCTCTCCTCTCTCCATATTTCCTCCATCTCCTGGTCCCAAAACCTGTGGAACTTTTTGGGTATGAATGGCTCATACTTACATTCTGTTCTGTGGCCTGCTTCTACTTAGCGTGTCTTGGAGCCTCTTTTAATGACAACATAAAGATCTAGCTTGTTTGAATAATTTATAAGTGTTTTTATTTCAGTAGTCCCCTTTTGGTGGATATTATATTCTAGTTGTTCGGTATCTTGGGCATCTAATGTGTACATCTTTGGGACTTATTTCTCTAGAACAAAATATGTTAAGAGAATGCTTTTCCTTAAATCACTAGGGTTTCCTCTCCCCTCTCAGACCATACTATCTTTAAGTATCTTTAAATACTCTAGGCCTCCAGAATTTCTCCCTGAGTAATGTTGGGTAACATAATGTTGTGATCCCATAACATCCTTCATCCAGCCTCAAGGTCTGCATTGGATACATTTTGGCCATGGTGCCAGGAAGCAGACTCCCCATCTTAGTGCTATCACCCCATCCTCCAGGGCCTGGGCCTGCCCTGACATGGGAAACATCAGGTAACCAGTCTCTCTGCTCTGTTAGACTGGATATAAACACAATCTAAGCCAGGTGTGGTGGCGCATGCCTGTAATGCCCAGACTTGGGAGGTTGAGGCAGGAGGATTGCCATGAGTTCCAAGCCAGCCTGAATTACAGAGCAAGACCCTGTCTCAAAAAGCAAACAAATGAATAAATATACTCATAGCCTACACAGACCCCTTTACGCCCACCATCCCTGACTTTATTCCAAAATGCATTTTTGTTTGTTTTTTTTTTATATATATATATAAGTAATATAACCATTTCACAGAATCTTAAAAACTAGAGAAGAAGCAGGAAATTTCTCCTCATTTTCCTGTTCTGGCTGATAGTATAGCATCTTTCAGGTTTTTTCTACTTAAAAAATGAACTTCTGTTTAGTTACTTTTCCCAGTGCTAAAACAAAATACCAACACCCAGCATGAAGGAAGGAAAGGTTTATTTAACTCACAGTTTGTAGCAGTTTCAGTCCATAATGAACCAACTCCCAGGCAGAGTGGCTTGACACAGGGGCAACAGTTCATGGTGGCGGAAGATAGCAAAAGCAACAAGAGACCTTAATAGCATCTTTCAGCCCCTTTTACGTAGTTTCTAAACTGCAGGGATTAGGACAGTGCCAAACCAATGTGCACTGATTTAGCAACCACACACCCTTAACCCAAGCATCACACAGTCTAGATCCAGCCACCTCTGAAAACACCTAAGACTGCATGAGTCTTTGCTCTAGACATAAATCAAAACAGCTCCCAACCTAAGTATATATAATTAATGTAAGAGCAAAGGTCAGGAGTAGAGTTCACTTTTCCTATAATGTAGACATTTAAGTCATTTTTTCAGTCCTTTACTTTTCTGTTTTAAATCTTTGTTTTCCCTATAAAAAGAAAACTGAATTTTTTGGAGAATCCGTATAAATGAGATTTATATAATATGTAGAAAACAAAAGTCTCCTAGTCATCCCTTTGTGAGCCCTCTAATAATTAGGTGGAAATCATCCATTTCTTTCCTGATGTGCTAATGTGTGTGTGTTTATATACTTTTTAAATAGGTATAGGCTATACTTGACATTCTGTCTTGCACTTTATTTTCTTTACTAATACTCATTGTATATGTATGTTCACACTAATATAATCTACTCAACTATTAGGTAACTCTCATCCCTGCCCTCCTCCCTCTCCTGTGCTTCCAATTGAATCCAGGCCTGACATGCCCTAGCCCCTTTTTTATTTTTATTTTTTATTTTGAGACAGGACCACACTAAATTGCCCGGGCTGGGCTGCAATTTGAGTTCCTGGTGTTAGGATTACAGGCTTGAACCATAGTCTGTTAACAGTTGAAAAATATTCCCTGCCCCGTTACTTATACTCCCATCTTTTTTCACTATTCGTTTCTTAGATTTGATTTCCTTAGTTTCCTTTCATAAAGTGGGATTATTGGAGCAAAGGGTAATTTAGCAGTAGTAAATCAGACCTCTCATTGCCCCTCATTCCCTAGAACTGAATGTTTTAAATGAGAACTATAGACCAGAAACCGTACAAGTCTGGTATGAGGAATTCAGATGAACCCCTGACATGAGAAGATACTCATCCCCAGTCAGTCATCAAGGAAACAATTTAAAACAACAGAGAAACTGGGCATGGTTTTAATCCCAGCACTTGGGAGGCTGAGGCAGGAGAATCACAAGTTTGACTATATAGACTTTTTTTTTTAAAAAGTGTGCTTGTTACTGTGGTGCAGAAATTACAAACATTGATATTGGCAAGTGTTGGCAGACTAGGTTCTCTGCCAGGGCATTGGTTCTATAAATTGGTCAGTCACTTTTCAGGTAGAATTTGGCAGGACTTTTCAAAATGAAAAAATATGTATTTTTCTGATCTGGCAATTCTAATGTAAGCACTACAAAAATCTTTATAAGCTAGATGTGGTGGTACATGCGTGTAATTCCAGCACTCAGAAGGCTGTGGCAAGAGGGTCACTGTGAGTTCCAGGTCAGCCTAGGCTACAAAGTGAGTTCCAGATCAGCCGGAACTACATGGTGAAATTCTGTCTGAAAAAGATTTCAAAAAAAAAAAAAAGTTTATATATACAAGGATATTTGCTGCAGAGTTGTTTCTAGGGGACAACTCCTAACTGAAATCAAATAGATGATATATTTGAAGTACAGTGTGTGTGTGTGTGTGTGTGTGTGTGTGTGTGTGTGTGTGTGTGTGTGTAAATTGAAAATAGACACCATAGACCAGCTATATTGTAAGCACTTTATGCCACATAAACTCAAACATACCCAAAAATCTGTATTAAGTAGATGCTGCTGTCAGTGTCCTCATTTTACAGAATTAGAAACCAAACCCCACAAAGGTTGAGTAACTTGTGTGAGCTCACACGGCCAGGTGGCAGACCTTCTGGGGGGATTCAGAGTCAGTCTCTATTGCCCCTGCTTTTCTAGCATATAAATGTGGCAAGGTGTGTTTATGTGCCTGTAAAAACAAATGTGCTTATAAGTACCTATGAGAAAGTCCACCAGCTAGGCACGGTGGTCCACACCTGTAAGGCCAGACTTGTAGAAGAAACATCCCGTGGGAGGATGGAGCTGAGTGATAGATTTCAAGGAAGGATTCCCAGGCCGGCATGGTGGAACTTGCCTCTAATCCCAGCACTCTGGGAGCCTTGAGGTAGGAGAACCGCAAGTTCTTCAACCAAGTAACCAAGCCCCGCCTGGACAGCTTGGTTACTTAGTGAGACTGTCTCAAAGACATTTTTTTCAAATTTTAAAAAGAAGGAAATCCACAAAAAATAGGTTGTTCATTCCTGGGAATATTAACAGTTTGATATGGCCTTCCCCACCCATTTTATGCTGCGCATACCATGGGATGCACTGTATACTCTGCTTGGCACCCTTTTGCATGTGACTGCGTATCTTATCAAGCAATATATGCCAGATCACACATCATCTGCCTATGTTTTTTCATGACTGCTTAGTATTCCTTTTCTCCTGACAGTAAACGTACTGGTTTGAGTCACCCCTGATTACTTGGCTCCTTGGACAGTGGTTGGCACCTAGCAGGCACCTGTGGTATTTGTTGACAAAATATACAGATGGGCAAAGTGAGGGAGACAGAGGTGCCCACTCATTTTCCCCCTGCAGAGGGAAAAATAATGCCATCCGTCTCTCTGCAGGTCTCAGCATGGGACGACCGCCGAGCTGAAGGCACGTTTCCTGGCAAGATCTGAACTGGCTCCGCCTCCTTCTCTGTCCTCTGTCCTTCTCCTGGTGGTAAAGGGAGACCTGAGTACATGATGGTCCCTGCCCTGGGACCCTGAATCATCACTTAACTAACAATAAAAACTCAGTGGAAAAGTGTAAGACTGCATGTGTAAAGTCATATGGCTGGGCAAGAAGCTGGGGTGAAATTGGTGCCCTGACCAGCAGTAAGAGTGGCCTCACAGTGATTCCCTTCTCTGTTTGCTGTTTCTATTTTAATTTATTGATCTTTGACCACCTCTGTGCCAGTTAACAGGATCATACAAAATAGCTTCAAGTCCCTATATGTATAGGTTTTTAACTTGTATGTGGTTTTGTTTTGTTTTACAGTAATGGGAATTGAATCAGGGCCTTTGCACTGAGCAACATCCTCTACTCCTTTTTATTTTGAGACAGGGTCTTGTTAAGTTACCTTTCGATCCTCTTGCATTGGTCTCCTGACTACTGAGGTTACAGCCCTTTTAATTTTTAATTTTTACACAGGGTCTCACTAATTTGCTCAGGCTGGGCTTGACCTTGTGATCTTCCTGCCTCAGCCTCCCAAAGTACTATGAATACAAATGTGTGCCACTAAGCTTGGCGTTTTTGTTGTTGTTATTGTTGTTGTTTTTCATTCTACAATAGTTCTTCACATGACCCTACTATGTAAACAAATTTTAGAGAAGCCAAGTCAGTTGTCTTGTAGAATATATCTCACTGGATTTACTTCACTATTTCTTTGTAGTATCATTTCATCTTCTGTTATATTATGAAGTGGAACTTAGCTCCTGCAGGCTTGATTAGATGCAGCTCAAGAATTTTTTGCAGGAATCCCTTCCTGGGGCCAGAAATATAGCTCAGTAGCGTAAGTGCCTGCCTGACAAGCATAAGGTCCCAAGTTCGATTCCCAGTACAAAAAAAAATTTTTTTTTAAAGTTTTAAAAGCCAGGTGTGGTGTCATATCCACCTGTAATACCAGAACTCAGGAGGCTGAGGTAGAAGGATTGTTGCAAGTTCAAGACCAGCCTGGGCCACAAAGTGAGCTCAAGGCCAGCCTGAGCTGAGACCCTGTCTCAAAAAGACAAGAAAGAAAGAATCCCTTCCTGTGTGCTTTATTTCTTCATGTACCCCTTGCCAGATTGTCCCTAGTAGTGCTGGTGATGGTCAAGTCTAATCCCTGGGCAAGGTGGTGATCTGCAGGTTGATAGTGTGGGGAACAATCTGTCTTGCACAGATCCAGATAAGCCACTCAGGGAAGACTTATCTGTGCTCTGGTCTGACCAGAACCTTGGCAGAACACCCTGTGATTCCTCAAGACACAAAGGGAGATAGCAGTCTTGTGCCAAGTGGCCACAAGGCAGTTTCCCCTGC
This sequence comes from Dolichotis patagonum, assembly GCA_004027295.1. Taxonomy (NCBI): domain Eukaryota; kingdom Metazoa; phylum Chordata; class Mammalia; order Rodentia; family Caviidae; genus Dolichotis; species Dolichotis patagonum. The sequence continues at coordinate 119,089 of PVJX010002120.1, read as the reverse complement.
TCCTCTCACAGGAGATGGTCACAAGACCATTTGTCAGTCTGCCCAGGTTCAGCTGAATGCAGGACTTTCTACCAGGTTCTCCCTTAAGGTAGAGCATATTTTAGCCTTCTAGCTGCTCAGCAGTGGATTAGGATTGCTCAAGTGAGGAAACCTACACGCTTCCAGCCACCACCCTGGGGTCGGAAAGCTGTGGGTTTCCTTTTAGGATGTCTTTGGGAACTCTTGTTCAGGGCAGAAGACAAACCTCCCAAGGAATATTAAACAGAAAGGGGGTTGATATGAGGAATTTTTATTTGACGTTTTGAGACGGGGTCTGGCTAGTAGCTCAGACTGGCCCTGAACTTACTGTGTAGCCCAGGCTCTCCTGGAATTCATGGTGATCCTTTCAGGTGTGTGCCACCATGCCCAGCTTTAATATGAGGAATTTGAAACAGTAAAACTGTGCGATGACGTCCATTTGGATGTAGCACAGTTGCCTTCCCTCAGATGCTTGTTTCATTGTTTTCAACTCAACATGACCCCACATTTTATAGGTTTAAATATAGCCTCCGGGGAGGATTTTACATTACTTTTTAAATACCTAGCCTTCCAGCTAATAAAGAAGGAAAGATGTAGTTATAGTATCAGCGTTTTGTAATGCCTAGTAGATATGGGCATTGGGCACTAATGGCCGCAAACATCACCAAAAGAGAGAATTGCTATGCTGTCAATGTTTGTGTCCTCAGAATTTCTTAAGCCGGGCCTGATGGTACACACCTTTAATATCAGCACTCAAGAGACTGAGGCAAGAGGCTCCCTATGAGTTTAAAGCCAGCCTAGGCTACATAGTGAGTTCAAGCCCAGCCTGAACTACATAGTAAGACCTTGTCTCAAAAAAAAAAAAAATTGCTATGTTAAAATCCTAACCTCAGGCCAGGGATTTAGCTCAGCAGCTCAAAGCACTGCTTGGTAAACATGAGATCATGGGTTCCCATCCCCAGTAACCAAAAAAAAAAAAAAATTCTAACCTCAAGGTGATAGTATTGAGAAAAGTGGTCTTTGGGAGGGTCTAGATCATGAAGATAGAGTCCCCATGCATGGGGTTAGTGCTCTTTTACAGGAGACCCTGAGATTACTCCCCTTTCTGCCATAGCAAGCTTGCACCATCCATGCACCAGAAGGTAGCCCCTTACCAGATGTGGGAACCACCAGCAGCTTGCTTTTTGTCTTCCTAGCCCCTAGAACTATGAGAAACATACCTGTTGTCCATGAGATGTTTTGATGTTTCCATAAGATACTTTGCTAGGCAGCATGAACGAACTAAGATAGTCAAACATGGTGTGTCTTCCTATATCACTTGCCACCACCTATGAAGTTTAGCTAAAAATGTGAACTGGGAATCCGACAATACCTCTATATTCAACCTGTAATTTGCAGGAATTATAGGGGAATTTCAATTGCAACATAGCATGCAATTGAAAAACAAAATGAACTCTGGGAAGATACAGAAAAATGACACACTCTCACATAAATATAAAGGCAAAGAAAAAAAGTATAGAGGAAAAAGAGAGATTAAAAGGTACTTAAGGGCCAAGGGTATAGCTCAGTGGTAGAGCACTTACTTAACACGAGACCCAGGTTTTATCCCTAACACACACTCAAAAAATATATCCCAATCCTAAATTAAGCAAAATTTTTTTTTTTTATCAGTACCGGGGATCGAACTCATGACCACACGCTTGCAAGGCAGGCACTTATACTGCTGAGCTAAATCCCCAGCCCCCTAAGCAAATTATTAAAATAAGACATTTATGAGACAAAAATTGGAGAATTGATTCAATATTAAAAGGTAATTTTTTAGGTGTGATGACAACGTTGAGGTATTTTAAGCTATTATCTTTTAGAATATAAAAAATACTGAAATATTTATGGATGAAATTTTTAAAAACAGGAAACAGGATTTCCAAAAGTGCTTACAATGGGGTAGAAATTTCTTAAAATACAAATCTAAAGAAGTGGGCTCTAGTCTGACTTTACAAAATGACTTAAGAAAATAGCTAGGTGTCATGAAGAATGTCTATAATCCCAGCAGCCTGGGAGGCTAAAGCAGGAGGATCACAAGTTTGAAACCAGCCTGGGCAATTTAGCTATTCAGTGGCACTGTGAAGAATACAAAAGGACTGGGGTTGTAGCTCAATGCAAAGGCACTGGGTTCTGACCACAGTACAGGGAAGGGGGGCCGTGACAGGGACACACAGATAAAGGAAAGCGGGATGGATGGAAGGATGGGGGAAGAAATGCTACAGAACCGGCATGTCATAGGCCCTTGTTATGTCCCCTCTAAATTCAGGAATAAGGATGTTGGAGGAACTGTCTAAAAAGGAAGGGTCTTACTGGAGGGAGGAACTTACTGGAACTCTGTCAAAAACATACCACTGTAACTGCTCAGAAACAAGAGGCCATCATCATCATAACCAAACCCAGAAGGTTCTAGTGAATCCGTCGGGGTGCAGCCAGACACTGAGGGTAATAACACTCCCCAGGGAATTCTAAGGTGCAGCAAGCTTTAAGGAGTGTGCATGATACCTGGGAATATTGTTAAAATGCAGATTCTGAATCAGCAGGTTGCGGTGGGATCTGAGATTCTGCTTTGCTAACAAGCTTCCACTTGCTGGCCCAAAGACCACGCTGCAGCTAACACCAGGGCTAGGACAGATCCAATGGCCTGCTTCTTGTCTGCATGGAGTCTGGGACACAAGCTAAATAACCCCACAAGGAAGAATCAGCAAAATGCAAGCAGTGGGATGTTATACCAGAAAAATGCCATGGTTTCTTCAACACAGGGAGATGGGAAACAGTTTGGATTTAAAAAGACTTGAAACACAGTGATGCCTTGGTTCACAAACTCAGTTCACAATTCTGGTAACAAACCAAACTGGATGAGAACAGAATCAAATTCCTTCATGAGGTCAACATTGAACCTAACTATTTGATTTGGTTCTCATCCAACCTGATTTATGACTGGAATCATGGAAAGAATCAAGGTTGTTAACAGAGGCACTATTGTACCCTGCCTTGGAAAACAACTTGGTAATTTGTTTTTTGAATTTAATTTCTAATCCACATGCCATAAAATTCAACATTTCACAATACATAATTCAATTTTTAATACATTCAGAAAGTTGTGCAACTATCATCACTCAGAATATTGAAAAGAAATATGTTTCCTCATTAGAAGAGTCTGTAATTAAAATTTCTACAAAGTATGCAGAAAGGACAATTGCCCAATGTGGGCAACTTAGTGATTTAGTGAGATCTGTCTCAAAAAATAAAAAGGGCTGAGGATGTAGCTTAGTATGAAGGCTCTGGGTTCAAGACCCAGTTCTGAAAAACAAAGTTTAGGTTTGACATCACAGTAGACCCGCAACATGTTGGAAAACAGAAGGCGCCGCTTATATGACTGGTAACATATTTTTGCCCATAATCCTGACGTTTTGCTTCTACTTGGTATCTTTTTGTAAGACCTGAAGATATTAACAGTTACCATTTGAAAACTATTTCAAATTATTAGCATAGTCCTATTGCCTTGAAAATTATTTTTTAAGAATGACAAAACTTTATTTCTTTAAAATTGCTTTATTGGCCAGGTGTGGTGGTACACACCTGTAATCCTAGCACTCACGAGACTGAGGCAGGAGGATCACCATGATCGAGGCCAGCCTGAGCTACGTGGTGAGTTCAAAGTCAACCTGAACTACACACACAGCAAGACCCTGCCTCTAAATAAATAAATAAATAAAATAAAATTGCCTTTCTCACAAATTTAAAATCTGGAGAAGCCCTTTTCCCACCCAACGTCTTCATAAATATGGATAGAATAGCAAGTTTTTCATTTTAAAAGGTCCTGTTGAAAGTGGTCAAAGATAATCCCCAGTAGACATTTGTCCAGCATCGAAGAAGCAATGGAACCTTCAAGCAGCCCGGTCACCACAGTTGGTAAGGTCACTTCATGGCCCAGAATTTATACTTTAAATCTCTTCACATAACAGGAAGCAGTAAAATTTTTATGGCCCAATGAGGGATGACAACGGCCCAGAGATGATACTCCTGGATGATTCCTGGGTATTCAATTTCACCTCACAATCAGCACATCTGTCCCGCTCTCCTTTTTGCATTTATGGCTTATTCTCTTTCATCACAAGGCTTATTGGAAACTGTTTTGAATGTAACACGTTACTGGGATGTGGGGAGTAAAATCTAAATGCACCAAATCATATGTGACTGAAGTTTCAAAGAAAGTACCTAATGGTTCATGAATCCTGAGCCACAGAAAGTTGGATGATAAATGAAATCAAAGAAGTCAGGCTGCACAAGGGAGATAGGACCGCTGTGGCCCAGAGTAGGCTCACTGGGTGGAGCTGCAGGTTATTCACAAGACACAGTTGACCATTCTGACCTGGAGCCACACTGGGGTACAACTTACCGTCAAATCCGCTTGAACCCGGGTCAATTGGAGACACCCTTCTTTTTTTTTTAAAATAATTTTATTTAAAGAGAAAAAAAACAAAACAGAATAAAGGGTAGCAACAATACAGTATTCCAAGGAAAAAAGGAAAATAACAACAACAAAAAAACCTAAGAAATTATTGCTTGACAAATTACATGCTGACTTCTTGGAAATAGTTGTTCAATTTACAAAATTAAAACATGTAAAGTAGACATTCAAACAGTGAGACTGTTAACAGTTCTGCTCCACAATCTGACAAAAACAGCAATATGGTCATCCATCTTACCCATGCAAATATACATGCAATTATATCAAAAGGGTAGAATTAAACACAACAAAACAGAACAAAGCGGATCACAAGAAAGCAATGTAAGAGACAAAAATTTCAAAACTAGACAATTGGAGATATTCACTCTCTATCATATTGACTCTTGTTTTCTTCCAAATAGTTGTCCAGATTGTCACATACAGGGAATTCACATGAAACAACCTAGTATGGAATTGATCTGAGCAGGATGAAGAGGGCATTTCAGGTCTTCAAGACCAGACATTAGGGAAGCCAAGAATGGCTGTCATAGTGTCTCTCATTCTCCTCAAAACAGCTTGTCCATACCTTCATGTGTGTTGAACTTAAACAAGGCAAAGCAAGCTAAGATCACTTTGAACAAAAAGTGATAGTTTTGCTGGACTTCACATCATGACATTATGGAATCAGCACTGGGTATTATAGTGTCTCTTTTTCTTCAAAGTAGTTGTTCATTTCAACATGTGTTATATAGTTGGTTCTCGTAAACTGTTTATAAGCTCTACACGTGCATGAGTCTCTACTTGTATATCTATCATTTCTGTATTAGCAGGAAAAACAAAACAAAGCAAGATAAAACAAAACAATTCCTAGAAAAGCATGAGGCAGAAAAGTCACATAAAACTGCAATACAAGGTGATCTACAATGGTTACCATGGTGTCTCAGCAGTGTATAACAACATCAATAAAAATGAAGCATTGGAGATATTATAAGACTTCAAAAGCAAGTAATAATCAAACCAGAGTGGGTATCTTAGTGAATCTTGTCATCTTCAATGTAGTTGCCTATACACTTAGACTTGATGCTATCCATCAAAACAGATTTAAATAAAGTCAGTCAATACAAAGTAGCAATCTGACAAACCAGATTCAAATAAGATCAGTCATAATAAGACAGAGTAAGTTATAAAGGGCTTCAGATTAAGTTCGTAGGAAAATTAGGATGATTACCATAATATGTCCTCTTATTTTTGGGATAGCTGACCATGTCCTCAAGTCTAGTGTAAGTAGACAAACTGGAACAGCACATAATCCATCTAAGCAGAGTGGTGAGAATAATGTAAATTTTAAATCTTGTTACCCCATTAACAGTATCCTCTGCCTCCCTTTTTTAGACAATTCCTCCCCTTTCACTCCCATGGGATGCACTGCTTGTTTTGGGTCCCACTGCCTCCCTATATAGAGCAGCTCAATGGACCCTATCTCCTGATCTACTCTGCCTGTGTTTCTGTCTTGTTAGTATTTCGAGGCCCTCTATACTAGAGATTATAGCCAATCTTCTCTGCCTCATTTCTGCTATTCTGTTTTTCTGTCATTGATAGTCTATTTTTCTCTTCCACTTCACTGTCTGCCTCGTTCACTGAGGCCTCTCTGCCACTGTTCCTGAAATGCTCATATTCTTGTTCTCTCTCCCTAGAATGTCCTTCAGTATTTTTTGTAGGGTTGGACTGGTGGTCACAAATTTGGAGACGCCCTTCTAACGGCCTAAAATCATCGTGGCTTCAGATCTCAGCCTAAAGGGTCTCAGAAGCAAGAAATCCGTTTTGCAAATTATTTAAATCAAACCTTAGAGTTGCAGTTGGCAGTTCATGTACATTATTATTTCATTTTCCTTGTTAGCCTTTAATGTAACTGTGAATTGAGAGAAAAACCTTTAAACCTAAGCAGCTTGACAAAAACCAAATGATCTATTTTCACTGGAGAACATCTGGTGTCTTATTACCAAGCCAGTGTCTTGGCAATGCAATTTGTAAGCGCCACTGTTTATTGCCCAGGGCGCACACAGCAAAAGAGCGTGGGCTTCCAGAGAAAATGCAGTACTAGGAGTCCTGGCTTTGGAGCTGAGATCTTCGCCGGAGGAATCAGCGCTGCGCCGCTAGGGGGTGCCATCGGAGAGGAAGTGGGGCGCCTCAGAGCGCGGCGAGAGAGGGCGGTGGGGCCACCTAGGGCGCGCATCTGTTGCTGAAAACCCCACCCTCGGCGTCTCCGCTGGGAAAATGGTCTGAGGACACCCATTCTGCAGACTGGCAGAAACGCTCCCCATGTCGTGGGGCATAGAGGAGGCAAACTGGGATTTCAACCTAGATCTGATTCTGAACCTGGAAAATTTTCCACAATGGCTATGTTCGTGTGTCTGTATGTGTGTGTGCGTGTGTCCATTTACTGGGGCCCCGGACTACTTTTCTCCTACCAAGTCTGTTCAATGTGTCTCCTTCTCTGCCCTCCCTGCTCTGACGGGGGATGGAAGGGGCTGGATCCAGGGTCTGCACAGAGTTCTACCGCCAGCGTTTTTTTTTTGTTTGTTTTTTTTTTTTTTTGAGACAAGATGCCACTAACTCGCAAAATTCCCCAGGCTGGGCTGAAACTTTTGGTCCTTCTGCCTCAGCCTGAGTCCTAGTGCGACAGGCTTTCGACAGCATGCCCAGCTCCCCTCCCCTGTTCCCGCGGTGTCCTCTCCGACTTCCTCCATCCTCTCCCTAAACTCCCCATCGCTCTTCCATCTCTCACCCACCATCCTCTCCTCAACCCTTAGGCCCTAAAGCCAGATCCCTGCGCCTCTTCCCTCTCCTTTTACCTCCTCCCTGCCTCCCTCCTTTTGTCCAGCCCTGTCCTGCCCTGCCTACAACGTCCCTGCCTGGGCCTCCCCTTGGGTCCCTGGCCTTAGAGAAAAGGAGCCACCTTCCCGAGGGCACCGAGAGCAGAGGAAGCAGTTCTGAGATAGGGATCCACATAGGAGCTTCCTGCTTCCTGGAAAACTCATTTCCTGGGGAGAGGATATCTGGTGGTGTGCTTATCCCTACCTTCCCCTCCTCCAAAACGGCCTGGGAACCAGAGGCCACAGGCAGGTGACTGGGCAATAGCACAATCTGGAATTTCTGGTTTGTAATCACTTGAGGGGCCTGCTGGGTCTGTTGTCCCCTCCTTTGGGCACCCTCCCTCCTTCCTTGGAGACTATATAGGGAGCCACTGAGGGTGGGGCTGGCCAGAGAAGCTTTGGTCAGAGAAGGTGAGGAGGGGGCTCTGCGAGTCCGGGAGGGGCCGAGGCTGGAGGATGGCCAGCTGAGCCTAGGTCCCCCTACTGTGAAAGGTTTCATTGCCAGGGTGAGGGGCGCAGGGCTTTTTGATACCAGCCTGCAGCCTGTAGAGAGCAGAGCATCCCTGGCAGCCAAGCTGTGGAGTGAAGATTGGCATCCAACTGGGTCTTCCCTCCTCTCCCTGTCTCTGCCTGGCTTCATGCCCACTCATATGTCCCAGGCAGGACTATGGCACCTGCAGCAGCAGAGGGAGAGAAGGGGTCTCCGATTGTGGTGGGACTGCTGGTCGTGGGCAACATCATTATTCTGGTGAGACACTCTTGGAGCTGGGGAGGTCCATTGGGGGTGTGCTGGGAGGTGGCAGCCCTGAGCTGGGATGGGGGCTGAGGGCCTGGGATCTGGCAGAGTCAGTCTCCAGGCAGAACACCCTGGTTTGAATCTTAGCACCACCTTTCCCCAGCTGTGTGACTGTGAGGGAGAGCCTGACTTCTGTGTGCCTCTTCCTCCTCCTATGTAGATTGAGTCCTTGCGCATAGCCTGATGCTGGCTGTTATCATTAGCATCATGGTAGATACAAAGTAATGGCTTGTTCCCCATGCCCCACTATATGAGTAACTGGATTTCTAGCTTTTCTGACATTTCTTTAAGAAAATTCAAGCACGTAAGAACATATATGCCTATATTCTTCCCTTCTTGCCCCAAATGTAACTTGTTCATCATCCTGCTCTGTACTCCTAGTATTTGCCTGCTCAGGTAGCCATTAGACCACTTCAACTGAGACCATCTCCTGGCCTCTGACAGCTGTGTGGTACTCCATTGAGTGACCTCTGGTCCCCTTATAATGGTGCCACAGGGACAACCCCTGGTGATTTGTGGTTTTCCTGCATGGGCTGTGCAGCCACAAGATTGTTTGCTGGAGGTGGACTTACTAGAGCAAAGAATAAATGGTGCATTCATCATGAATTCGACATCTCCTTGGTGCTGGCCATGTGCTACAGGCTTCGCCATTACTTTTATATTTGTAATGGGGATTGAACCCAGGGCCTTCACACTGAACTACATCCTTAGTCCTTTGTTTGTTTCTTCATTGGCTTTTTTGAGATAGGGGTCTCACTATGCAGTTCAGGCTGGCCTTGAATTCACTGTATAACCCAGGCTGGCCCCAGACTCACTGCAATCCTCCTGCCTCAGTCTCTTTGAGTGTTGGGATTACAGGAATGTACCACTGTGGCCAGCTATTTATTTTTAGTGTTAAGTCAGAATCTCACTTAGTTATGCAGGCTGGGCTCTAACTTTCAATCCTCTTGCTTCAGCCTCCCAGGGTCTTGGGATTACAGGCATGTGCTACCATGCCCAGCTCCTTTCACCTTGAATCTACTAGCAGCTGGGATGCAGGGGTTAGGGCCCTGGCTGGGTGCTTCCTCTCCCCTTATTTTCTGCCAAGCCCAAACACAGGGGAGAAGGCCTGTGCCATCCATTATGTGTCCACTTTACGACTGGGCCACTATGAGAGCACATCTTAGGCTCAAAAGAGGGAAGGAGCCATTTCTAACCAGCTGCTTCATCCAGCTATCAGGTCTGGCCCTGTTTGCTGAGACAGTATGGGTGACAGCTGACCAGTACCGTGTGTACCCGCTGATGGGCGTCTCAGGCAAGGATGATGTCTTCGCTGGCGCCTGGATCGCCATCTTCTGCGGCTTCTCCTTCTTCGTGGTGGCCAGCTTCGGTGTGGGAGCAGCACTCTGCTGCTGCCGGTCCATGATCCTCACGGTAAGACCCTGAAGGGGCATGAGTAGGGACAGGTGGGCCCAGGCAGCATTGTCACAGTCCTGGTGACAGCTACCAAAACACAGGTATGAATTCCACGTGGCACCTCCCTCAGGCCTCCCAGGCATCACTTCATGTCATTGTCCCATGGCCCCATAACTCAGGCTCAGGCATTACCCCCTTGCACAAAGGAAACAGATTCAAGAAATGGAGGGAAGCTCTGCACGGCAAGACAGCTCAGGTAGCAGGGCTGGGATTTGAACCCCAGTTATGTGGGCTCCAGAGTCTGTGTTCGTGAGTCCTCACCAAAGCAACACAGCTACAGCAGTCTTTATTAAGTACTCTCATGTGCTGAGCATCAAATAGCTTGCCATAAGAAACTTGTCACTGTCATCATCATGACCCTATTTGGCAGAGATGGAAACTGAGGCTCAGAGAGGTAAAGTCACACAAGCAGCTAGTGGCCCAGCCAATTTAAACTGAGCAGCAGAGCGTGGTGGTGCACGCCTGTAATCTCAGGACTCAGGAGACTGAGGCAAGAGAATCACTGCAAGTGCATGGCCAGCCAGGGCTACATAGTGAGACCCTGTCTCAAAAAACAACTACTACAATAGCAAAAATTACACCTGAGCAGTTCCACTCTTGAGCCCATGCTCTTAATCTCTGCCATGCCATACTCGTCAATAACCTTGGAAAACGAGCTCCCTCAGTCCTGCCAGAAAACCTCTGCAGTTAGCGGAGTTCAACCCATTTACCAGGTGAAGAAATTGAGGCTAGAAGAAACCAATGGTCTCTCCCAGGTGATTAGGAGAGCAGGGATCCCAGTGCACCTTCTACAGACACTGAGGCCATGCAGTGCTTCTTACAAGGGGTGGGGTTGGGGGAGTCTTTCAGACACCCAGGAGCCAGTACACATTCAGTCAACAAATGTTAATTGAGCAGGAGGCATGGGCCAAGCAGCCCCACTCCCTCAGGCTCCAGGGTGACTGTAGTGAGCAAAACATAAAAGGCTTTGTATATAGGCAGATGGGGAAGGGAGATAGGAGCCTGGAGAGACCAAGAGCCCTGGCCAGAGGACGCAGCAGCCCAGGTGGTGAGGAGTGAGCCTGGGGCATCTTCTAGAGAAACAGTTCAGGTGGCGGCATCAGCAAGATCAAAGGGGCCAGGAGCCCATTGTGGCCACAGCTGAGTGAGGAGGAGATGAGGGAGTGGGAGGAACTGAGAAAAGATGGGTGGAGAGAACACAGATGGTAGGAATGGGGGGAAAGGGGACAAGGAACGCGGCTCACCGGGTGGCCCTTGTGGGACTTGGCTTTACCCTGAGTAAGACTGAGCTATGGAGCAAGGCATGGTGTGCACACCTGCAATCCCAGCACTCAGGGAAGCTGAGGCAGGAGGGTCACACACTGGAGTCCAGCCTGGGCAACATAGTGACTTAGCAAGACCTGATCTCAAAATAAAAAAAAATTTAAAGGGCTAGGATGCAGCGGTGCAAAAGTTTTGGTTTTGATCCCCAGGACCACCACCACTACCATCACCAAAAGAATAAATAATAATAAAATAAAATAAAATAAAATAGAGCGAGTGAGGGAGTTTTGGAAAGGATCCTTCTTCCCTACCTTCTTCTCTTTTTTACTCCCTCTCTCCTTTCTTTCCTTTCTTTTTTTTTATTATCCTATATTTAATTTTTTTTTTGACACAAGGTCTCGCTATGTGTAGCCCAGGCTGGCCTCAAGCTCACAGCGATCCTCCTGCCCCGGCCTCCCAAGTGCTGGCTATGTTTAATTTTCTGGCCTAACAATTTAACCCAAGTCCTACATTTTACCTAACTAGTTTTTTTTAAATGTGTCTGTGCCTGGCTCCTCTATTAGTCTATCATTAACAAAGACACAAAATATTGTTTAAAATTATAATGAGAAATTTCAAGCATAAAGTGGAGTAAATGGCATTTTGAACCCAGTGTCCCTCATCACCTGGTTTCAACCAGCTCAGTGCACCACCCCCTCTGCCCAGCCACATCCTAGACAGCAAGTCCTGTACCTGTAAATACTGGAACACACATTTCTCTGTGCGATAAGGACTTTGTTTGAACAGTCAGTCATGTTCTGTAATGTCACCCCATCTCTCAGGCGAGCAGTCATACCCACACCCAGCCTCCTGTTGCTTTAAAGGTGAGGGTGAAGGGTGAAGGGTGGGGACAGGGAAACAATTTTCATGAAACAACCACTATGGAGCCTTCTTTTGCCCTCCGTGCCATGGACATACCTGGCAAAATTCAGCCCGATTCCTTCATACCTACCAGTCCCCCCCATCTGTGCCTCATGTCTCTGGTGATACTAACCATCTTTCTCCTCCTTCCTCTCTCTCCCCAAGCAAGTTATGGTTTTGTTATCTCTTAACATTTTACTATAAAATATTTCAAACATCCAGAAAAGCTGGATGACTTAATCTATCACCCAGATGTGACCTTTTGCAAGGCCTAAACCCTAGGCAGGAAGTCTGTTTCTTTATCAGCACTGCTGAGGATGGAACTCAGGGCCCCGAGCGTGCTAGGCAGGAGCCCTGCCACAGAGCCACACACCTCTCCTGCCAGCGTGCCCCGTTTCTCCTCCCTGGGGCTCCTTCTCTCAGTGGCGTGTGGCTGCACAGATTCTGTCCTGACTGCTGTCCCCACTGCGTCTCTCCCCAGTACCTGGTGCTCATGCTCATCGTCTACATCTTTGAGTGCGCCTCCTGCATCACCTCCTACACCCACCGCGATTACGTGAGCAGACAGGGAGGGCTTGGAAAGGAGGGGGGTGCCCACGTCCCCCCACCCATCCAGTCCCGTTGGCCTCTGCTCTTCCCAACCCTGGCAGATGGTGTCCAACCCATCCCTGGTCACCAAGCAGATGCTGACCTTCTACAGTGCCAACACGGACCAGGGCCGGGAGCTGACCCGCCTTTGGGACCGCATGATGATCGAGGTGGGCACTGGGGCGGTGGTGCAGCTGAATGCAGCAGGGCTGGCCTGGCATGTTTGAGGCCCATGGTTCCACCTCCCGCTCTGTAAAGAAGCAGAACAAGCAACCAAACAGGAAACACGACTGAGGTGGGTTCTGGGAGCGACTGGGGCTCCGTGTGTCCACAGAGATGGAAAGGACTCCCACCATGCCCGCTCGTACACGAGCAAGGGCTTGGAAGATGGCCACTCATAGGTCCCTGTGGCGTAAGGGAACTTTGTTCATCGGCATTTTCCAAGAGTAAACAGGCTCAGAAAGGGAGGGTTCACCCACCAAGGATCATTGGACTGGTAAGTGGCAGAGCTGGATTTTGTACCTGGCACTCTAGATCCATACCAACCCCGTAGTAATAATAGTAACCATAATAGCACCCAATTATTGAACACTGGTGAAAACACTTACGAAATTTATATAATCTTCTCAACCATTCTTTGAGGAAGATCAGCTTTTTATCAGTAGGAAACTGAGGCCAGAGGTTACTGGCTGTCGTGAGGTCACACAGCTGATGACTCACGGAACGGGAAGGATACAAACCCAAGCCACCAGGTTCCAGAAGCCACGTTCTTCTTAAGTTCAGCATGATATTGCTAGAGAAGAGGAGGAAGTTAAGATCTCAAGCAAAATTGAGGTCTCAACTCCGTCCAAGTCACACAGCTAGCCACGAGCTAAACTGTGTTTGAAGGGTGCCTCAGCTCATTAGGGGTTTTGGGGGGAGGTGTTTTGTTTTTGTTTTTGGTATTAGGGACCAGGGTCTTTACACTGAGTTATATCCAGTCCTATTTAATGTATTTTTAAAATTTTAACAGAGTCTCACTAAATTGCAAAGGCTGAGCTCAAACTTGAGATCCTCTTGCCTCAGCCTCCCAGTGTGCTGGTATTACAGTTGTGGGCCAGCCTATATATTCATCATTCAGAGGCTACAAATTATATACCCACTGGGAATAGGAAAATGGAGAAATCTGTCTTTTTGTGTCATTTTTTCAGCATAGTTATCTGCAAAATAATTTTTTAAAAGGTGGAGAGTGTGAGTTTGGTCCAAATCTGCCATCAGCTTACCAGCCCTAGACAGGTTGGGTCCAGCAGTGTCAAAGGCCATCCCTGCCTTGATTTGTTGAGTGACCTTAGGTGTGAGGCCGCCCTGTCTGAGTCCTAGCCTGCCTCACCCTCACCTGTCTCTCCAGCAAGAGTGCTGCGGCGCGTCTGGGCCCATGGACTGGGTGAACTACACGTCAACCTTCCGGGCGGCCACTCCGGAGGCGGTGTTCCCCTGGCCCCCGCTGTGCTGCCGCAGGACAGGAAACTTCATCCCCCTCAATGAAGAGGGCTGTCGCGTGGGCCACGTGGACTACCTGTTCACCAAGGTGGGCTCCTCGGCCTCCTTCCCTGGTCTCTGCTCATTCTCTCCCTCCCACTCTGCATGTCTGTCTGTCTGTCTCCCCTCTTTCCCTCGCAGCTCTCTCTTTCTCCCTCCTCTTGCCCTCCTTTCTCCACACTCCCTGCAAGTCAGCAGGGTGCTCACAGCTCAGTCTGACCCACACCAGGCTCCTGCAACTTGTCCCAGCCTGTCCAGGAGTGACAGCAACAACCACAAGTGTCGACAGCATGGTACCAGTGATGACCCACATTCATAGAGCTTCTCCTTTATGCCATGTGTTCTTTTCAGTGCTTTCAGTTTGTATCTTATTTAATCATCACCACAATCTTACGAGGTAAGGATTGCAGTGACCCCATTGTACAGATGATGAGACTGAAAGGTCGCTCAATAATTAGGTAGGGAGCTGGGATCTGATTTTGGACAGTCAGGCCCCAAAGAGTTCTTTCACTACGCAAGAGCAGCTCAGAACCAGGGAGAGGAACAGGAAGGCAGACTAGAGTGCGGTTTGGTGGTGCATGCCATAATCCTAGCACTTAGGCAGGCTGAGGCAGGAGGATCCAAATTTTGACCCCAGTCTAGGCAATTTAATGAGACCCTGTCTTAAAATTTTAAAAAAATTTTTAAAAAGGACTGAGGATGTAGCTCAGCACAAAGGGCCTGGGTTCAGACCCCAGTACTGACTACAAAGAAAAAGACAGGATAGACAGGAAAAGAACTGATCCCACTGGTCCCTCTGGCTGCTTTTGGCTGCTCCAGGGCCCTACAGCAGCACGTCTTAGGTCAGGTGTCCTGAGAAGAAGGCAGCAAGCCATGGCCGGGGCAGAAAGGACAGTCATTCTCACGCCCACCTCACTGCAAAGCGCGCGCATGCTTCGTCTCATGGAGTCCTCGGCACTGCTCTCAAGATCGCCACTTCAAGGATGAGAAAACTGAGACTGCGAGGGGCAGGATCATAGTGGGACTCGCTGCCTAGTATGGCAGAGCTGGCCTCCAGCACAGTCGTCAGAGCCTAAGGCCCAAGCCAGGGCAGGGGCTGTGTAAAGGGCCCCAGGCCTCACTCAAGCTCATCTGTAAATGAGTAGGTGTCAGAACCAGACTAAACCTAAGGGTTTGTGGCAGATCCTTGGGCCCCTGAAACCTCCCTGGGATGAAGACACTGGCATTGCACAGGTGGGGAAAGTGAGGCTTGGGAAAAGAAGTGACTTCCCCAAGGGCACACGGTGACTGGTCTTTGACTGCCAGCCTCCTGAGAGTATTCTCCAATCCTCGCTGTCCCCCGCGCAGGGCTGCTTCGAGCACATCAGCCATGCCATCAACAGCTACACGTGGGGCATCTCATGGTTCGGGTTTTCCATCCTGATGTGGACGGTGAGAGGCGGGAACCTGTGGGCTGGGAGGGACATGAGAGTGGGCTGGGCATCCCCATCTTACTGCTTTCTCCCCAGCTCCCCGTGATGCTGATAGCCATGTATCTCTACACCACGCTGTGAGGAATGAGAGGCAGAGGCCACACTTGCCCCTTGGCCTCTGGGCCTCCTGCTCCTGCTCCCTTCCACTGGGCCTGCATGGCTGCCTCACCTCCTCCCTGCCCACTTCCCTCTCCACCCCCTTCTGCACCTAGGACCGTGGGCCCCAGCTGGCCTCAGCTCCTCCCTGTCACTCCCTGGCCTTCTTCTGTGTGACAGGCAATACCAGTGTTCCCAACTAGTTTGGGATTGTCTGTCTAAGCTCTTGCAGCCTGGGATTGCCATGCAAGGAGGGCCACATTCTGTCATAGTCACTATCCTGTCTTTATTGTCACCCAGTACAGAGTTGAGTGTGGACAGGATGCTCAATAAATACAGGCTGACTGTCTGAATGGATGAGTGGATTTGTTTTCTTTTGGGACAAGGCTGAGTGAACAAGAACACTCCCAATGGATATGACAGAAACCTAACTGAGACTGGAATTTTTTGGGTCATGTCACCAAAGCATTGGATTCAGGCATGTCTGGAGCTGGAGTTCAGTCTAGGTTGCTGGGAAACCTGCTTCCTTCTGTGACCAGATTTCTTGGGCAACCCCAGACGTCCATCTTTATAGCTAAGCAACACAGCAACCAGAAAGGGCCTCTCTCCCAGTGTTTTAGCCAAGGTTAGGAATGAAATCTCGTTGTCTTGGTTTAGGTGCTAGGCTCATCCTTTGTTTGGATAAGGAAAGGCAACTAAATATAACTTAGTATCCATTGATCTCCCTCCTTCAGTTCCCCATCCCTGTCAGAGCCAGAACCGAGGGCCTCACACACGCTAAACAAGTACGCTACACTGAGCTACATCCCAAACCCTTTTTATTTTTATTTTTTTAGAAACCGTGTTTTACTAAATTGACCAGGCTGATTTAGCTGGGATTACAGATGCATGCCATCATGCCCAGCTGAACTGATCTTTTTAAAGAGAAGGGTTAATGCATTTTAAATAATGTTTAAAAGGCTAGGCATAGTGACACACACCTATAATCCCAGCACTCAGGAAGGCTGAGGCAAGAGAATCACCATGAGTTAGAGGCCAGCGTGGACTGCTTCGTGTGTTCAAGACCAGTCTGAACTGCATAGGAAGACCTTTTTCGAAAAGCCAAATAATAATGATGGTGATGTTTAAGAGACCAGGGAGATACCTCGAGAAACAAAACTAATTTTTAATTTGCCCATTTAAAAAATAATAAAAATTTAGAAGGGAAGCATTCCATGTTCTATTCCCCAATATATCCTTTCCCCACAGTCTGTTCTAACTCCCTAGATAACTGCTAGTAATATTGATTTTTTAAAAAAGAAAGAGGGATGTAAATATTCTTTTTGACCCTTCAAAGGCTTATAATGTACATATTTCTGTGTTCCTATAAAAGCATACACATGTGTTTAATGGAATCATACTTAAATACTGCTTTACCTCTGAGAGATTGAGGCATGAGGATCACAAGTTTGAGCCCAACCTGGGCAACTTAGCAACTTAACAAGACTTTGTCTCAAAATTTAAAAAAAAAGGTTGGTTATTTTGCTTTCTTTTGTTGGTATCAGGTATCCAACTCACAGCCTAGCACTTGCCAGGCAAGCACTTGTGCTGCTGAGCTATATCCCCAGTCCCCTGCCCCCTCTCTTTTTTAAAGAAGGCCTTGGGTGTGGGTCAGTGCAAAGACCTTGGGGTTAATTTCCAGTACCAAAACCCAAACAAAGCAACACAACACCAACTGCTCTGCTACGAGCTTCTCTGCCTGACCATATTGATTATTTTTCCAAGTCACGATATGTGAATCTACATCTTTAAAAAAAAAAAGAAAGAAAGAAAAACAGGGCTGGGGATTTAGCTCAGCAGACATAGATGCCTGCCTTGTAAGCACTCAGCTGTGAGTTCAATCCCTAGTACCAATTAAAAAAAAAAAACAGTTGCACTGTTTTCCAGAGTAAGGCTGCATCATGAGTCATCATAATTTTTGTCAGTGAAAGGGGTAAAGAGCTGCACAAGGTGCTCAAGTGCTTTCATTTTGATAATGATTACACATCCATATCCTATGCTCTCATGGGGAGTAGGAAGGAGACGGCAGAAGAGGAATTTTCATGCCATAGATTAACCATGTAATGTTTGAAACAATTTTCATAACGATATTTTCTTAGTTTTCAAAAGCAAAAACTAATAATGAGATTACTAAAATAGTGAAAATATACAAATTTACTTTACAAACAGATTTTTTGTTTGTTTGTTTGTTTGTTTGTTTGAAACCACTTAGACATGATACACATCGTATTTTAACAAACACAAGTCCTTCTAGGCTAACTGGCCTAACTGGCTTTTCTGCAGTCCCTGGAATAAAGTTTGTTCCCCTTTAGTAAGCACATATTTGATGTTTGTAAACATGTCAAAGAAATGCTTTTTCGTCTTTTTGGGGGGGTCTGGTGTGTCCTCCTCGTCAGTAAGTTCGCTGTGACAATCTGTGACTCAGATTCTCTGAGAAGCAAAGAGGCAGCGCTGCTTCCCTCCAGCCCCACCACACTGAGCATTAGTGTGTCCCTCTGTAAAATGGGATTGTAGCAGTGCCTACTCTCACCATAAGGATTCCAGTTTCGGAGCTGAAGAAACACTAGGCCTTTGAATCAGGGATTTTCTCTATTC
This sequence comes from Dolichotis patagonum, assembly GCA_004027295.1. Lineage (NCBI taxonomy): Eukaryota > Metazoa > Chordata > Mammalia > Rodentia > Caviidae > Dolichotis > Dolichotis patagonum. The sequence goes on along the minus strand of PVJX010002120.1, from coordinate 100,981 downwards.
CTTTGTAATCAGAACAAAATAAAATAAATTGCAACTATCTAGTGAACCCCAATTTCAAGTGTTTGAGGCCCTACTCATCCTCAACATATAGAGGTCAATTCATCAGAGTGACTCTGTCTTATTTTTCTCATTGCTGAGACAAAATATCTGACACCCAAGGTTAAAGGAAGAAAGCTTTATTTAGCTCACAGTTTGTCAAGGTTTCAGTCCATCATTGGCTGGCTCCAAGGCAGAATGACATGGCAGAGGGGCATCACAAAGGAGAAACAGTTCATGTTGGGCAGAAGATAATAATGCAAACAAGAAACAACCATAGCTCTTTCTATCCCTCTTATCTCATCTAGTCTACTCAGGGCAGGTAGCATTCACACCCTCAATCCTAGTGCCTTTGATCCAAGCATTGCACCATGAATTAATCCCAGCTTGAGACACTCTAGATCCAGCCACCTCTGAAAAAAAGACCCACCTATGACCACATGAGGCTTTGAGTGAACATCTAAACACAAGCCTTAACAGGCGCAAATATTTGCACTTTTAAAAAATTAATTTTATTGGTACATTTTTGCCATACATAATGACCAGACTCATCATAGAGAATTTGTACCTGTACGTAATATGTCTTAACTTTTTTTCCATTCCCCTTCCCTCCCTTCAACCATTCTCATTTATTATTATTTTTTTGGTACCAGGGATTGAACTCATGACCTCACACTTGCTAGGTAGGTGCTTAAGCCATTGAGCTAAATCCCCAGCCCCATATGATCATCTCAATAGATGCTGAAGAAGTGTTTGACAAAGTCCAAGGTCGATCATTATTTTAAAAAAACCTGCAGATAATTGGAATACATTATTTTTATCTCAATCTTATAAAAGCCATCCAGGACAAACCAACAGCCAACATCATACTAAATGGACAAAAACTGAAAGCTTTCACTCTTTTTTTTTTTTTTTTTTTTTGTACTGAGGATCAAACTCAGGACCTCACACTTACCAGGCAAGCACCTGAACCACTAAGCTAAATCCCCAGCCCCTAAAGCTTTCACTCTTAAATCAAGAAATAAGACAAGGATCCCAGTATCACTACTCTTTTTAAATATAATTCTAGAAACATTAGCCAGAGCAATTAGACAAGAGAAAGAAATAAAAGGAATGAGAGGGTTAGGGATTTAGCCCAGCAGCTAAAGAACTTGCCTATAAGTGTAAGGTTGTGAGTTCCATCCCTGGTACCGGAAAAAAAAAAAAAAAAAGGAATAAGAATAAAAAAGGAAGAACTAAAATTATCATTATTTGTGAATGACTTTATACTCTACATAGAATACCTTAAAACTCCACCAAAAATTTCCTAGATTTAATAACCAAGTAGTGTAGCTGGATACAAAGCTATCACTGAAAATTCAGTAGCTTTCCTGTACACAAATAACAAACTCACTGAAAGAGAAATTAGGGAAACAACATCATTCACAATAACATCCAAAAAATGAAATACCTAGGACTGAACCTAATGAAGGATCTCTGCATTGAAAACTATAGTACTCTAAAAAAAAAAGAGAGAGAGAGAGATGAAAGAGGATATCAGAAAAATGGAAAGATACTCCTTGTTCTTGGGTAGGAAAAACCAATACAGTAAAATTGGCAATACTTCCAAAATTGTTATACAGATTTAATGCAATCCCAGTAAAAATTCCAACAGCATATCTCACAGTTAGATAAAACAATCCTACAATTCACGTGGAACTCACAGAGACTTAGAATAGCAAAAGCAATTCTGGGCAACAAAGGCAAGGTAGGGGTCATCACAATCCCTGACTTGAAATTATATTACAAAGTTACTGTGATAAAAATATCATGGTACTGGCAAAAACAAAACAAAACAAAACAAAACAAAGACAGATCCGAGGATCAATGGAACAGATTAGAATATGCAGAAGCAGCTCCAGATATACTCAGCCACCCTATCTTTGACAAAGGAACTAAGCACGTTCCCTGGAAGAAAGCCCCTTTAATAAATGGTGCTAGAAAAACTGGCTTTCCACATGTTGAAGATTAAAACTAGACCCATGCACTACACTACATTTTCACCATGTACTAACTTAAAATCAAAATGGATCAAAGATTTAACTATTAAAGTAAAAACAGTAAATCTGCTTGGAGACAGAGTAGGTACAACTCTTGAAGACACTGGTGTAGACAAAGACAATGAACAAAACCCCTATCACACAGAAACTATCACAAAGAATCAACAACTGGGATCACGTCTTATTAAAAACTTTTGCACAGCAAGAGAAACCAGCAAGAGTGGAGACAACCCACAATGTGGGAAGAAATTTTTACCAGCTGTTCCTCAGACAGAGGATTACAATTTATAAAATATAAAGAACTCAAAAAAAATCAGACACCCACAAATTCAAAGACCCAATCCAAAACAGACATCTGAAATGAATAGACACTTCTCAGATGAAGAAGTAGAAACAGCAAACAAATAACGTGAAAAAATGTTCAACAGCACTGGTCATTTGAGAGATACAAATTAAAATGGTGCCATCTCACCCCCGAAAGAATGGCTATTATCAAGAAATCAAGCAATAACAAATGCTGGAGGGGCTGTGGGAAAAAAGAAACTTTCTCCACTGTTTGTGGTAATGCAGACTAGTGCAATCACTGTGGAAATCAGTGTGGAGATTCTTGAAAAAACTAAAACTAGTTCTGTTTGACCCAGTTATTCCCCTTCTTGGTATCTTCCCAAAAGAATTAAAAGCATCATACCACAGCAATATATGCACACCCATGTTTATAGCAGCACAGTTTGTAATGACTAAATCTTGAAACAGCCCAAATGCCCATCAAACACAAATGTATAAAGAAGATGTAGTTTTTTAATATAATGGAGTACTACCCTGCCATAAAGAAAGATAAGCTTGAGACAACTCTAAGTAAATGGATGTACATTGAGACCATACTCTTATGTGAAATAAATCAGACACACATGTAAATATCACATGATTTCTCTGGTGTGAGGAACCAAAAGTGTAAATAAGGACCATAGTGTATAGTAGATATTGGGAAATGGTATGAAAATGCTCAAATGAGAAGGGGAATGGGAGTGGGAGAAGAAGGGACAAGAAAAAATAATAATAGAAAGAAAAATGGGAAAAATATTTTGTAAACAAAGAGAGTAAGGGGAGAAGAGAGTGGAGGAAGATGGGGAGAAAAGAAGTAAGATATATCATGTACACATACACATTCCTTATGAATATTATGACTATGTATATCTAAAATATACCAATAAAATAAAAAGAAAAAAAGAATGTGTATGAGATTATCAGAAAATAATATGCATAAATTGATTTTCCCCTAAAAATCATATTGCAAAAGAGTATTTAATGGCATGTGAGAATGTGAATTTTTAAAAGAAAATGTGTGCATCCCTACACTAAAATTTAAAGAAAGAAATCAGGTGTGATGGTGCATGACTGCAACACAGCGCTTGGAGGCTGAAGCAGGAGGATTGCTATGTGTTTGAGGCCAGTTTAATACATAGTGAGTTCAAGGCCAGCCTGGACTACAGCAAGACCCAGTCATGAAAAATCCCTGACAATAAATAAATAAATAAATAAATAAATAAATAAATAAATATTTTAAAAGACAATAAATTCACCCAAGTGTTAATATTAGTTATTAAGAAAGGGGAGGTGCAGGAGATTTTTTATTTCATTCTTTGGGTATTTTAGTATTGATATTTTCCAAATATTTTATGATGATATCATTTTTGTCTGCTAAGAAAAATAAAAATTTAAATGGCAATAAAGTGAGGTGCAATCCATGCAATCTTCTTTATCCTCAGATGCTTAGGAGCTGAAGCAAGAGGTTCATAATAATCAGTACATTAATAAAAATCATAAATTAGAGGCCACACTGGACAAGTCAGTGAGATCTTGTCTCAAAATAGAAACTGAAAAGGGCTGAGGATAGCTCAGTGTAAATCAGTTGCCTAGCATGTGCAAGGCCCTCAATTCAATTTCTAGTCCTACAAAAATAAATCCATATCTGGGCATGGTGGCGCACGCCTGTAATTCCAGCACTTTGGAGGCTGAGGCAGGAGGAGTGCTGGGAGTTCTAGACCAGCCTGAACTACAGAACTACAGAGTTAGACCCTGTCTCAAAAAAAAAAAAAAAAAAAAAACCACCGGGAATTTAGCTCGGTGGCATGAGTGCCTGCCCGTCAAGCGCAAGGTCATGAGTTCGATTCTCAATACCCAAAAAAAAAAAAAAAAAAAAACCATAAATGAATGCCTCTGCTAGACATAAGATGTATATGTGTATATGCAGGGAAGAGTTATTCTGTTGACCATTTTCAAGCTTTACCAGAGCAACCAGGACAGGACAGGCCCTCCCAGGTGCCAAGCCTTGGGGTGGAGCCTGTTTGTGGGTGGTCAAATGGCCAGGCCTGCATCTCTGGCTCAGGTCTGTCACTACCCTACTGGGGCTCCATGTGGCCACAAACCTGCACAGTGGGGCTTGACCAGACTGGCCCAGGCCTGAGCCAGCAGAACAGGTTTGTCTGCCTTGATCCAGTGCCTCTGGGTGAGAGGAGAGCAGAGGTGAGAGCCAGGCCACAGGCAACTTCACACAATGGAGAAGCAGCCACTTGATGGCTGTTCCTTTTGAACCTTTATATGGCCATATCCCCCTGTAGTGTTTAACTCTCCATGGCTCCCCAGTGTCCTGTGAGGCTTTTCCCCAGACTTTCCTTTCTTGCCACTTCCTCAGGTCTCCCAGGTCCAGCCATTTCCTGCCCTACTGAACCTCAATGTCCCTCCATCTGAGATCACAGAATGAAAAGAATAAACCATAATGTTATATAGCAATCAGGTGGGGCCCATACCTCTGACCATATCCACTGTCGCTTCCATTCCTTCCATGAAGGCAAGTTGGTTTTCTCACTTAAATGTATGACCCACACCCCTTCAATCCAAACAATTCCACCTCTGGGAATCTTTCCTGCAAATGCACAGAAGAATGTGTGCAAAGACCAGTGCATGAGAGTCATTAAAAAGCATAACTAGGGGCTGGGGATTTAGCTCAGCGGCATAACTACCTGCCTTGTGAGCGTGCGGTCATGAGTTCGATCCCCGGTACTGATTTAAAAAAAAAAAAAGCATAACAAGGCTGGGGTTGGCTCACTGGGAGAGTACTTGCCTAGCATGCACTGTGAAGCCCTGGTTTCCATCCTCCTCACTACCAAAAAACAAAAAATATAAATAAATAAATAAATAAACAATAACTGAAAAACCACCTAAATTACATTAGAAGGGAACTCATCAAGCAATTCATTTCTTTCATGCCATTGACTACTATGCAGCTAGGTTTTTTTTTCTTTATGCAGCTACATTTATATTGACTGATAAAGTACTCTCTTCAAGAACTATCATTCAATGAGAAAAATGCAAAGCACAAAACTGTTATCCTAGATTGGATCCTGGAAGAACAACAATAAGAGGTTAGTGAAAGAAAACTAGTGCAACCCAAATAAACTGTGGAGATTAGTTACTAGTATTGTACTGATGCTAGTTTGTTAGTGTTGGTAACTGTGCCATATACATAGTACATTAATATTAAAGGTAGTGGGATGAAAGATATGTAAGAGCTTATCGCCTTACTTTTCTTGTTACAATACTTTTCTCTGCTGAGAATCCAATGCAGGAACTCATGTGTGGTGGGCAAACACTGCCCCACTGAGCTACATCCCCAACCCTTTTTGTAACTTTTCTGTAAATCTAAAATTCTTCCAAAGTAAAAATCTACTTTTAAGAGATGATGTAGAGGGCTGGAGATGTAGCTCAGTGGCATATGTGCCTGCCTGGCAAGCACAAGGTAATGAATTCAATTCCTGGTACCAAAAATAAATAAGTAAGAATTAATATATATTTCTGATTTTTGTGGAACTCTAGAAAGAAGAGGGAAAAAGAGAAATGTTTGTGTATGGACAGGATATGTCCCTTCTTACAAACTTTATTTTTTGCCAGATGTGGTGGCACAGGCCTATAATCTCAGCACTCAGGAGGCTGAGATAGAAGTATTGCTACAGTTCAAGGCCAGCCTAAACTGCATAGCGAGGCACTGTTTAAAAAAAAAAAAAAATTGTTCCTGGGCACGGTGGTGCATGTTTGTGATCTCAGTACTCTAGAAGCTGAGACGGGAGAATCACCTCAATTTCAAGGCCAACCTGGACTACAAAGTGAGTTCAAGGCCAGTCTGGACTGTATAATGTGACCCTGCCTCAAAAAAAAAAAAAAAAAATTAAAATTTTAAAACAATTGTATATTTTTGTGAGTTTTTCTTAAATACAGAACGAGCTATCCAGTTTGGCAAATGATAATGATTTTTTAAATGCATTACCCTTACATGTGCATCATGATTTTTTTTTCCCCCAGAGGACCCAATATCATTGTTTGAAACTTTGTATTTGATGGCACCATTCAGAATGTCTCCCTTTTGCATTGCAGAAAGAAATCGCACAAACCAGGTTTAGTAACACATGCTCCTACTCCCAGCACTCTGGCAGATTGAGGCAGAACCACTGCAAATCAAGACCAGCCTGGCAATTTAGTTGCAATTTAGCAAGACTTTGTCTCAAAGTAAAAAACTAAAAAGGTCTGGGGAGGTAGCTCTGTGAGAAAGCACGAGATTTAATCACCAGTACTGGAAAAAAAAAAATTGAGAAAGAGAGAAGAGAGGAGGACAAGGGAAAGGAAAGAAAAAGGAGGGGAAGAAAAGAAAAGAAATTATCCGGGGCTGAGAAACCGAAGGGAAGTGAAGAAAAGAAATTCTTCACCAGAAACCAACTTACCAGATGTTCAGCATAAGTAAACAACTCATTGATCAAAAATCCTTTTAACGGTGTTAACTAAATTTAATGGGTTTAATGGGTTGTAGAGCAATGGATTTTTTATTGTAGTCCCCTCAGAACCACTGATAAAGCCAGTGGTGCTGGTGCATGCCTTGTAATCAGCACTCGTGATGTTGAAGCAAGAGGATCGCTGCAAGTTAGAGACTAGCCTGGGCTATAAAGTGAGCTCTAGGCCATATAGTGAAACCCTGTCTCAAAAAGGAAAAAAGAATTTAAAAACAAAAACAAAAAAAGGACCACTAATGTGGGGTTAGGAACGTTCCACATCAGAGACGGAGCAGACAGAGGGCATGCGCAGAAGGACTGGACCGGCCAGGTGCTAGAAGCCGCGGTACAGACTTTGCTGTCCCCCCAGGGCCGCCTTAAGGACCAGGCGAGTGAGAACCGGCAAAGTCCTGTGTGTCCGCTTCTGAGATGGAAACGTAACATTGTTATGTAAGGCCTTGGAGAATGGCGATGTAAATCTTGGCTACTTGAGGGCTGTGTTACTTTTCAGATGCGGTAATGCGATGAGCCCTATCCTGAGGCCCAGGGAGCTGTGCTGATGCAGCTTACAGCTGCCCTCGTCCTAGGTGGTAAACTTGTGAATGTGTGTTTAGTAAAATTGTGATTATCATTGATTTACTCATACATTCAGTCAAATATGTATCCCTTGACGACTGGGTGCATCAGATGCTTTTCTGAGACCTGGGGACTGAGCAGGGAACACATCAAACCTCAGTTTCTCCCTTTGTGAGCTTAACTTCTGGGGACAGGGTGAAGGTGAGATATACAAAAGCAGTAAAAGAATGCACACCTGTAATCCCAACTCTGGGAGGCTGAGGCAAGAGGATCACAAGTTCAAGCCCACCCTGGGCAATTTATAGGCTTAGCAAGACTCTGTTAAAATAACAAGGAAAAAAAAGAACTTTTGGAGATGTAGCTCAGTGCAAAGGTCCTGGATTCGATCCTCAGTGCAGAAAGAGAGAGACAGACAGATGTGTCAGAGGGCAAGCAATGCTAAAGATAAAAAAAAAAAAGAGTAAAAGCCAAAATAGAACCTGGCCATGAAAGAAGGCAGGAATCCCCATTTAGACTGGCTATGGAACTTGCTGCCCTGTGGTGACCCCACTAGACCCCACTAGTTTCGCATTGTCGTGATGGAGGTTGAGCTGTCCACCTCCACTGTGGAGACCTCTGATTGGCACCCGCCTGTCCTCAGAGCAGGAGTGGAAACAGCTCCAGTCCTGAGACTACAGAAGTTTCTAATTACTGGGGAGGAAAAGGACTACTATGCCTTCTCCCCATCAACGTTCCTCCTGATGATTCGGGGGTAACTAAAAAGGCACTAAGAATTGAGTGTTACCATTTGTCACTGAGTGTTACCCTTTGTCATCACTGTTGATTTCTGGATATTACGGCCCCCACTCACCCAGCCACCCACCTGGGCCTGTTACCAGTTTATTGCTGCTCTGTGCCTTCTGTCAGGCGAGGCCTCGTCGATAGAGGGAGCTGGAGGCCTGCCGCAGGAGCCCGGCTTCTCCGCTTCAGGGCTTTGCTGTTTCTTCCCGGCTGTGACCGGCAGATGGGCTAACTTCACCCTGTGGCCAGTTGACCTCCAGTCCTTTTTTGGGGACTGCTGCTTACTAAATGCTTTGCACATTTCCCAGAGAGAGAGCGAGTGAGTAAAGGAAATGTCTTCCTCCAAATAGTGAGGCCGCTAACAGACCACAGAACAACTCAGACAAGTCCAGTTTGGAGTTACTGAGTTTATTAGGGTTATTTTTAGAGCAGTAAAAGACTTGTGGGCTGCAGCACTACCAAAGTGTCAACCTCCCCTTTGCTAAGCTACTGGCTTTAAGGGTGCTAATTAAACCAGTAAAAGCAAGATCAAAAGCAAGAAGTGTGCTTGGGAAAATGTGTGTGTACTCTGTTCCCATCTCATCCTTATCAGGAAACTCTGCAATCTCAGCAAGCACTGAACTGCAGTAGTGGATGCCTTTATTGTGCTGGCATCTGGCACACATCCTTGGCACCTATTGGCAGCCCACTGGCCACTATATAGGACCCACTACAAGAAGGAGTTAATTCAGTTTGGGTTTGGGGGACAATCCTCACCAAGTCAAGAAAGAGAACTACAAATGCAACAGAATTGTTATTCTTACTACATTACCTGCCTTCTCAGTTCCTTAGCACACAGAAACAGAAAAGATACAAAATGGAGAAAGTAGAGGGATAAGAAAGTGGTTTTGTTTTTCCTTTGTTTTTTGAGACAGGATCTCCCTATGCAGTTCAGGCTGAATTTGAACTCACTATGTAGCCCAGGCTGGTCTCAAATGGTGACTCTCTTGCCTTAGCCACCTGAGTGCTTGGATTATAGGTATGGGCCACTATGCCTAGCCAAGAAAGTGGTCTTTTTAAGGAGCTATGCCAAGCTGTGTTGGAAAAAAAATCAAAAGAAAGTTCCTGGTATTAAAGTTCATCTCATAAAAATAAATTCCAAGTACTGAGGAAACTAATCTGGGAACCAGAAAATTTTGAACTTTCAAGTTGTATACTCAGATTCAAGGCAAGTGATATTTGCCTAAACATGACTGTGGTCCAGGACACATCAGGTAGCTTTTGAACAACTCACTGATGACGTGCCTTGGAGTAATGTTTTTGCTTTTAGCTCCTGCTCTTGAGGGACCATCTGGGCTGAGCTCAGATGAACAGTTCTGTTAGTTTGCCCTGGGCTCACCCATGCAGCAGCAGTGGGGTGAGCCCAGGGGTGGCCTCCCTCACTGTGTAGCAGTTGGGACTGACTGGCAATTGGTATAGGTGGCTGGGAGATGGGTATCGTGTCCACAGCGGGCCAATTCTGCTTATTCATGTGACAACACTCATAGTTGTGCACAACTGCTTTCATCTATATCTAGATGGCCTTCACCCCAAGCCTCATGCACTTACAAGTGGGGCTTTTGGAAATTGGCTGGACTATGGGTGTGTGATACTGGATTATGGATACATGATTAGTCTACTGATTGGTTTAGCATAGTTGTGGGTAATGGAATTGCTGAAGGGGGAGGTCTCACCCTGGATGGCACCAACCAGTAGCCTTGTAACTTGGATGGACTATAAAGAGAAAGAAAGAAGGCAGGCTGCCGCCCCCTGCCTGCCATGCCATAAGTTGTTCTCTGCCATGAGGCCCTGTCTTGGAGCCAGCTGACTGCGGATTGAAACCTCTACAAACTGTGAGCTAAAATAAACCTTTCCTGCTTTAACCTATGAATGTCGTATATTTTGTCCTAGCAATGAGAAAGTAACTAAGACAACAAGCAGTTTGCTTTTGTCACATTTGCTGTTCTCATTGATCAAAGCAAGTCTTGTGGCTGAGCCCAGAGTTAGTGTGAAAGGTGACTGATCAAGGGTATACAGACATGGAGGAGAATCATGGAAGTTATTTTAAGAAACAATCCACAACACAGGGAATGGAATAAGATGAAAAAGTATCAGCATTTCTCAGAATAAGTACCAAATGTCTCTCCGGTGTCAGGATCTCCTCAAACAGAGGAGTTGCTAGGAAAAAGCCAGAAGATGAATAACGTCAACAGGACACTAGACCTTGAGCCATTCTTCTATTAACAAAGAACTATCCTGGGAAAAGGTACTTTTTTCAGTATTTCAGATATCAAAGAAGCTTAGGAAGACCTTGACTCATGTTTAAAGTCACATTTCAAAACTCAAGTAGGAGATCTATTAAAGACAAAAAGATTCTCTTACATGCCTTTTAGATGCTATCTCAGATGCCCTCGGCACCTAAATGGAAAACTATAAAACAGAAAATGTATAAGGTTAAGAAAATGGTCTTTCTAGAGTGCCACTTCAAGTCTTGTTGGAAGTATAATCAAAAGAGGTTCCCTAGTGGTCAAGTTCTTCTTGCTATATATAAAGAACACCTGAGCTGGACCGTACAAAGAAAACACCTGTAATCCCAGCCACTAGGGAGGATGGGACAGAAGGACTGAAAGTTCAAGGTCAGCTGAGAACCTTAGTGAGACTATGTGTCAAAATAAATGAACTGCATAGCAAGACCCTGTCTCAAAAAGACAAAAAGTAAAATAAAAATGAAAGTGGCTGGAGACATACGTAGCTCAGTGGAGGAGCACTTGCCTAGCATGTGCAAGACCTGCATTCAGTCCCCAGTACAATGCAAGCAAACAAAAAGGACACTTAAGATCAAATTATCGTAGAATTCCCATCCCATAGCTCTTTTGACATCATATTGGAGGTCCTGTTAATGCAGTAAGACAAGAAAAGAGTATACAAGGTATGCAGATTAGGAGGGCAGAAATAAAACGACTCACAGATGACATGATTGTCTATGTAGAAAATCCTAAAGACTTGACAAGAAAATCTGCTAGAACTAGTAAGTGATTATAGCAAGGTCATGGGGTACAAGGTTAATGTATAAAAGATCAAACTGCAAGTCCAAGCATTTGCATCTGATGGTCATATCACCATGTGATAGATGCCATCTGAATTGCCATCAGAAGTTACAGATGGGTGTAGAAATAACAGATGTAGTAATTGATGCCTTTTGGAGATTCAAAGTAATGAGGCACAAATGCTATTCCCTTTTAGACCTCCCTGAGCTTCCCCTAAGAGCATGATCACCAGTCAAATCCAAACTAGAATAAGTTTATGGTACAATTTCATGCATGGCACCAAAACTTTTCTTTGAGAAAGGTCAATTTTCTAACCAGGAAGGAATGGAGTTAACAGTCATTGTGACCCATATCATACTTTATACTTAAATATCAAGGTATATTTTGGATAAGTAGAACTATTGAAATCTCAGATACTTACATGTAGGATGCTTACCATGTAAATTAGGCAGAGTGAGGGATAAAATCCCAAAGTTAATGTTCTGAAAATATGCCTTTAAAAATGCTGGAAATGAGACTGTCCTTATTTAAGGACCTATTTTTTTTTAAGTATGTAAGTACTACATTTATTGAAGATCATGGGAGACTAGCAGGAACTGGGAGAAGGGTGAAGAGAAGAGGGTGTAGGAAAAAGGGACTCGAGAGTGACAGAGAAGGAAAAGGTCTTGATTGTCAAAGGGGGAAAAAAGGCCTTGAAAACTCAGGCTTCCAATATGTATAGGGTCAGACGCCTCTGCTCCAACCTGCCTCCCATTCTCTCTCTCTCTCTCTCTCTCTCTCTCTCTCTCTCTCTCTCTCTGTCTCTCTGTCTTTTTCTGATATCAGCAATCTGCATGACCTTCTAACCCTAAATACAAATAATCATTAGGATGGTCCTAAGTTTAAGCCTGGGTAATCATTCAGCTGGTCCTAAATTTAAAACCAGATCATCATCATTAAGGTGGCATGACATGGCCTTTACAGTTGAATGAGGGGAAGGGAATGACTCAGCTCCTTTATTTCTAACTTTACTATTTCCCACTGAGAGCCCTGCTCCCTGGAAATCTTTGAGGGGGGTTGAAAGAGGAAGTTCTTTCTTCTGTAGTTATTTCTGGCTGGATAAGTGTGTTGCCTCTACCTCCTCAAAAACCAAAGAACCCTTCCCCTGACTGTTCTAGGAGTTCAAGGGAGCTGAGACCATCCTAGGAAGATTTCTTGATGGACTGTGGATATGGAAACAGGCTCTGATATTGAATTATGGTCACCACCAATAATTTGACAGACTATTGGGACTTGTCACTGAGGCATGATGTTTGGACCTATGACCCACTACTTGGACTTAAGACTGGTTCTTTTTTTTGGTACAGTTCTTGTTTTTAGAGTCTCAATGTTCTCATTTTGTACAGTATGCCTTGTTTATAAAGTACTGTAATTTTTGCTGTTTGTACTATACACTACACTATTGTTATCTTATGTGGTAATATATTACAGTACTGCATGTAAGAGTTATGCAAATAAAAGCAAAGCCATAAAGCTGGTATTTCCTTTGACCATATCTTTGTTCTGAATATTGCTGTGTACATACTATATATAATTCTTCATTTAGCATCTAATTCACATAATGACCTAATTACTGTTAAACAAGGATGGCCTGCACCAATTATAGTTTTTTAAAAAATTTAGACATTTTCAAAGTGTTTTATAAAATGTGTCATTTATTTATTGTGCTGGGGATTGAACCCAGGGCTTTGTGCATGCTAGGGCAAGCACTCTATGCGTAAGCTACATCCCCAGCCTTGAAAGGCTTTTTATTAAGATCTGGGTAATAAATTATGAATGATTTCCTTCCTTTTGCTATTTTTACTTCCCTTTTCATATACTGTATTACTGTTTTGTGTGTATAATGGTCACACTTGAGGATGTGCTGTGAAGTGAAATCTATTTGAGTACCTCTTCAAGTCAGCTCTGTACCCTTTGGAGAACAGTTTCCCATGGCAGTTCTAGGTGACATAGGGCCCAGAGTTTGTCATGGCTACCAGGCACAGTCAGGTTCATGTCATTCTGCTTCTTTATGCTTAGGACCCTGCCTGGGCAGCCATCCTCTTCCAGCTGGGAGAAGCTGTACAGTGTCCAGCCCATGCCACCGCATTTGTCTGCAGGTCATAGGGACTTGCCTGTGCCTCCGTTTTTCCCCATCTTCACTGTCAGTGAAGGAAGCAGTTTTCTCCATTTGTTGGTGCCCATACTAGTCATGCCACTTGTGCCCTGATCGTGTATCATCTTGCCCATCTTCTAAAGCACTACAAATGTGCCTTCTAGTTTTTCTTGGTTTGCTCTTCCTGCCTGCATTCTTAGTTAAGCAGACTAGAGGTGAAATATTTGAAGGCAGTGTCTTCTCCAGGGCTCAGCACAGATGGCATGTATTATAGGAGTTTAATAAATACTTAAGTGAATGTAACTCTATGTAACAGCACACACACACACACACACACACACACGCACGCACGCACGCATGTGCAGGTATGCAGAGATTGAACTCAGGGCTTTCACACTAAGTTACATCCCCAGCCTTTTTTTTGAAACAAGGTCTCACTAAATTGTCCTGGCTGGGATTGAACTTGAGATCTTTCTGCCTCAGCCTCCCTGAATACCAGGATTACAGGTCTGTACCACCACACTTGGTAAATGCAAATCTCTTGATGACTACACACTAACCTCATGGAGTTAGAGCACCTGACTTCTAAGTCTTATCATTAAATACCTATGCACTCTTGGTAACTGATCCTCAGAAATAATGGTAGCCTTGGGTTTCTTCAGAGATCAAAGCTTAGGGAAAGTCCTTTATGTTTTGAAAAATACAGTGCTGTTTTTAAATTTGTTATGAACACTTGGGCAGTTGAGTTGAGCTCTTAAAGTTTAGCCAACTGCCTGGCTCCAGTCAGATTTCTTACTGCATTAAATATACTAAATTCACTCTTAGAGCATTTGCACTAGCCACCTCTCCTGAGAACATATATCCTCCAGATTTTCCAATAGCAACTAGTTTTAATTTTCAAGGTCTATTTCAAAGTCAAGACACATGATGTTGATTGCAAGGAAACAACTTGGCTTCAGGACAACTGGGGAAAAGAAGAGATACTGATGTTCTATTGCCTTATTTAATTCTCTCAACAGCCCTAAGGGGTGTGTACCATTATTTAAAAATGAGACAGTTGAGGCATGGAGCAGTTAAGGAAATTGCCAAAGATTTCACCACTAATATATAGTAGGGCCAAGACATGAATTCAGACAGTTTTGGATCCATTATCCAAGCTACTCAACCATAATGCTGCTTCTTGAGAAATATTAAAACTTATTAGCATAGGGTCTGGCATGGGGTAGATGTTCAATAAGCAACAGTTATTTTCTTTTTTTTTTTTTTTTTTTTTCTTTTGGTACCAGGGATCAAACTCACGACCTCAGCCTTGCCAGGCAGGCGCTTAAGCCACTGAGCTAAATCCCCAGCACAACAGTTATTTTCCTATTCCTCGGACACATTTAATTCCCCAAATCAAACCCAAGGCCTCTTAGAAGCCAAGTGAGTGTGGCCCTGAAGCAAGGCCAGCAGATTGCTGTAGCTGCTGGTTTCATACAGGAGCCTAAAGAGATTTCTTTCTGTGGTCTGTTGGCCATTTCAGAACTTTGGAAATGGAATGGTCAATTCATCAGAAAGAAATAGCAGGTGAGTATGGCGGACTTTAGGGGGCCTGCAGGGGAGAGACCCTGGCGCCTCGGGACCTGCACCATGCAGTTGACTTGGGGTGCTGGGAGAACAAGGAGCTCTTCCCCTCCCCGGGGGGGCGGCTGAGAGTGTGGCAGACTTTCGGCGGCCCGAAGGAGCGAGACCCTGGAGCATCAGGACCTGCACCGTGCGGTTGACTCAGGGTGCCAGGAGAACAAGGAGCTCCACCCCTGTCTGGGGGTGACTGAGAGTGTGGCCAACTTTCGACAACCTGAATGAGAGAGACCCTGGCACATCGGGACCTGCACCATGCGGTTGACTTGGGATGCAGGGAAAACAAGGAACTCTTCCCATCTCTGGGGGTCGACTGTGATCCTGCCTGCGTGTGGGCTGAGAACCAGACATCTCATGTCGTCTGTCCCCCATCCCGTGTCCCCCCCTCTCCCTCCCCCCTGCCTAGCAAGTGGGAGCCAGTGAACTACACATCTTGTGAAAAGATTGGCTATGTTACTTAGTATGAGCTCTCCATATGCAAAGATAAGGACAACCATTTGGAGGAAAATGAGACAGTATGACAGATAGTGAAGATCTCTGGTTGTCTAGCTTTGAAATTTATGCTTTCTTATGTCCCATTCTGTTCTGTTTTGTTGTGTTTAATTTTACTCCCTTTTAAAATAAAGTTTAAAAAAAAGAAATCTAAAAAAGAAGCCAAGTGAGTCACCTATCACTCAGCTACACACCGGTCCTAATTTTTAAAATAACCTTTCCTACAAAACCAATGTATTTTGTCAAAAGTTTGAGGCTTTAAAAATACATACCAAGTCTTCAGAATCAGATCCAGGTCCAAAACCCAACCAAAAACACCAAACCCTCATGCATCGATGAGGTAAACCAGGGACTACATCAGACTCCATTCCACATCTACCAAAACAACCCTACCTAATCATAGCGTAGCTTGAAGGCTGGACTCTCAACAGACAAGTTCCAGCAATGCCCATATTACAGCTGCTATGTGACCTGAGACAAATGACTTCACCTCCCTGACCCTCTGAGGTTAGCCTGACATAGCAACCATTTCCTTCAAGGGGTTTTTTAGAAAGATTCGTTGAGACGAGTCCCGAAACACAGTACGTGGAACGGGCTAGTAAGCGGGAGCTTCCGTTAACCACTACTACCACGGTCAGTCTTTACCCCTCTTTTTTGAGTGTTTTGCTGCCTCTTGGACCCGGAACTCTTCCCAGGCTTTCTCTGTTGTGAGGATTGAATCCAGGACCTTCACGCTGAGCTACATTCTCAACATTTTCTATATTTTTAAGTTTTGAGACAGAGTTTCATTAAGTCGCTTAGATAACCAGGTTGGGTTTTAATTTGCAATCCTCCCCCCTCAGCCCTCCAGAATGCTGGGATTAACAGGTGTGTACTGCCAGATTTTGTGTGCTGCCCTTCTCAGGAGAGTCTTCGTGTTCTCCCCATTCCTCCTATTCTCAGCTCCTCTGTTAGCCATCAAGGAGCCACCAACTTCTGGCGGAGGCCAGGACTGTACTACGTAAATAGCACCTGTTTCGCGGGGCTCGGATTTCTCCCGCCGGAAGATCATTCAAGAAAGCAGTAAGCATCGGGACCAATCAGAAACTGCAGCGGCAGAGCAATGCCCGCCTCCTTAAGGCGCCCTCGCGCCTTATTGGATGTATCTAAGCGCCGATGCCATTTAGAAAATAATAGGGCCAGCCAATCAACGGAGACACCGCAGCTGACCAGAGCTGGAAGGGCGCAGTTGTCTGTGGCACCCGGCGAGTTCGCAGCTTGTCAGCACCAACGCCCTACCTAGGCAGCAAGCCCGCTGGCCGGCCTCCAACTCTTGAAGGACAATTCATGTCGGGGCAGTGCAGTGACTGATACCTGATGTACGCAGTTAATCCTGCTTCAGTGGACAGTGGAGCCGGCAAGAATTTGTAGTTTGAGAATTTAGGTCAATCATGGGTCAAGGTTCTGGTCACTTTTGTGCCTTCCCTGTCCCTGAATACTTCCGGGTGAGGCAGATTGTGTTGTGCAGCCAATCAGCGGTGAGCCAGACCAAGAGACGGGAAAGGGGAGTTACCTATCCTATGACTCTCCAGGCAGAAAGCACGGAGGCAGTCCACACAGCCCTTCACTCTTCTCTGCGAATTGTGTATCTTCGCAAATGTAGGGAGTGAAAAGTGCATTGGTTTGCAAACAAGAGCAACTCAAGCCAGGTGTGGTGGCACTTGCCTGTAATCCCAGCACTTGGGAGGCTGAGATAGGAAGATCAAAAGTTTGAGCTCAGCCTGGACAACTTAGTCACTTACCGAGATCTAGTCTCTAAAAAAATGGGTGTACATATGCGTGGTTGAGGTGTAGCTCAGCGTGAAGGCCCTAAATTCAATCACCAGCACGGGGGGGGGGGCGCTCAGGATAAAAGCCAGAAAGGCAGTTATTCCTCTGAAGCCTTGCCAAAGCAGCCTTCCCATCTATTCCTGCGAAGCAGTTAAGAGCCCAGAATAGAGATTGGGGAAAGGGAAAACTTCATAGCCAATCAACACCAACAGGACGCCAGAGTCTCTGAGCTCTGCAGCCAATCAGCTGCAAGCCCAAGGCAGAAGCGAGGAAAGTGGCCGGGCCCTATGTGTCTCCCAGGCTGCTGAGCATGCCCTACAGGCGCCAGGTAGGAAAAAACCGCCAGCACTGCAGCCAATCAGCGTCTGCCTTGAGATCAGAGTGCCAAGGGGGTTGTGCACGCTCTGGCTCGTTGCCTCGTGGCACCCCCCCCCCCGCCTCACTCCGAGCCGCTTTCTAACGGTCACTCGGGTTTGCATGGCCCTCAGTGAGGCTGAAAAAGGAGGACAAACGGGGTCTGAGCTGGTGAGTGCCGTGTTTTTTCTTACTGTTTATCTGCAGGCTTGAGCCTAATCTAGGCAAAGAAGGGTCTGGGAACTGTAGTGGCTGCCATGGATGGTAGGGAAAGAGTGAAAGGCTCTATGTCCTGGGCTTTCCTCTGTCCTAGAGAGGAAATGGAGGGCAGTGACCTGCGCACTTTGGGGCCTAGGCTGGGAAGAAGCCAAGCCAACGCACATTACAGGTTGGTCTGTGGCCCCTGAGGCCAGCTCAAGCAGAAAATGTGTTCTGAAGAGGTCAGAAGCCCTTTGCGACGCGCGGGGTCATGGCCGTGAGGTGTGGCTGCTGGACATTGGCTGCGGTCCTGGCCTGAGTCTGGATCTAGAAACTGAGAAGAGAGGCTTGTAGTTCTCCAGAACTTACAGTCACTGTCCAAGACGTGGAAGTTAGTCTAGTGTGTACCTGGATGGTTTTCCGGGGTATTGGGACCCAACCTAGGCTGAGAGTAAGAGTTACGTCAAAGCCCCAAGGGTCATAGCATCCAGACTGTGCCGCAATACATGGTTGAGGTGTTCTCAGCAGATTTTCTTTATTGGGTCCATGTTGAACAACATGGTCTGGAGATAAAGCTGGTGATCCTCTGGAGGTTCTGGAATGGAAGCTTCTGAATCCCAGTCCAGCTAGCTGCCTTGATAAATACATTATTATTGCCATGTGGTGACTCAAGGCAGAACTAGGATCGGGTGGTGTCTAACGCATTTTAGCCTCACCACCCTAGGTTTCCTTATGCCCTTTCTGGTCATTGCAAGCATGGGGCAGTGCATAGCGAAGGTGAATATTATACTAGACTCAGGGAGAAGTGTGTGAAATATTCTGCTGTTTAGGAAATCAACAGTTTGTGTTTATCAATGCTTTCTTTATACTTCACTGAGCATGGTGTTTCATTCAACTGTTCAGTGGTATTAAAGCTTTCAAGTGCTTATGTGTATACCCAAAGTTTTTAAACTATGGAGGGGGGTGCAGGGTATAGTCAATAAGTGAACTTCAAGGGGCCATGAGCACCTAGAAATAATATTGTATGTACATAGCCAGGCTGAACACACACACCTATAATCCTAAGGCTCTGGAAGGTTGAGGCAGAAGGATTACAAGTTTGACTCCAAGCTGGGGAGCATATGAGATCCTGTCTCAAAATTTTGGAAAAAATTTTTACTGAGTTCAATCCCCAATACCACACACACACATACATAAAGAATAAAGAATATGTGTACACATTTATGTATAGGGATGGAGAGAAAGGATAAGGAAGAAAGAATATTTAACCTGTCCAGGAATGGGCTTCAGATGAATCTGTGAAATTTGTCATTTGTATGGTATGAATGTCTATTTCTTATTGTTAACAGTTGGCCCTATGGCTTACATTCTCAAATGGATGGCTAGTTTAAAGAGATTAAGAACCAATGGAATACAGCGGGCTCCTGTATTATTTATGGGATCTGAGCAAAACTACAAATGAATATTCCCCCACTCCTTTTCTTCCTATACCTGCTGTTGTCCCACACCTCAGTGTGTCTCACATAGTACCCTTCATATACATCCTAGTTCAGTCTACATGCCCCTTACACACAATCAGGGCCTAAGATGTGTATATTTGTCACAAAGCCCACTGTCATGAGTACAAACAAGGAGTCAAGGCCATGGTGGTTATGGATGTGGGTTCATAGTCATTTAGTCTGGGAAACCGTGGGCTATGGATTGTCTGAGCATGGTCTCAGGACAGGGATGGAAGTGGGATACTCTAACATTTCCAAGAGGGCCCTTCCTAGATGCCCTTGGACTCCTTAGCCCATCAGAAGGGACATAGCCAGAGGAGATCTGATAGAAGGCCTCTGCCTTGGATTAAATGAACACTGGTACTCTGTACTGGTCTTGAAACAGTCCCCGTGAGGAACTTCAGAGTCTTGGGTAAGGTTAGCCCCAAGTTAGGGCTGGGAGAAAGACCACACTCTATGAGGATATAGGGGAATCTAAGTTTTCTGACTTTTAGTCTAGTTCCTTTTGCACATAATCCACAAAAGATGTGCTACAATCAGAGTCTCTGTGACCTAGATTCAGCTACCCCAGGTATGACCATGTGGTTCTTGGGTTATACACAGCATAGGTTTAAGGGAAGAAAGGAACTAATTCATCCTGTGGTGACTGGTATCTCCTCTGGTATGTTTGATGTACTTTAACTAGAAAGAGCAAACATCTTGAAAGTTCATGTCAGGTTTGGGCAATTAGTCAGTCTAAGATTTTGTAGTTTCAGCACATTGATGTATGAAGTGAGATATGTTTCTCGGTGGAATTTTTCCTAAGACAACTTTTCTAAATTGAATCTGGTGTAGCTCAGGATAAGGCTCTGGGCTCCAGTACTACAAAAATAGAAAAAAATTGCATCTTGTTCAATGTGGTTTGGGGAGTGAGCTTAATATTTAAAATCATTCAGATGAAAGGAGATTTTATCAGTATATTTTATATGTACATTCATATACATAAGATCACATTTATCATAGAAAATTTACACCTGTACATAATATAACTTGATTTGTAAACTTTTTTTCCATTTCTCTACCCTCCATTTAACCCTTCTCCCCCTATTTACAAAAAGCTGGGGTTTGTTTTCAAATCCATTTTCTTTTTTCTTTTTTTTTTTTTTTTTTTTTGGTGCGGGGGATCAAACTCATGACCATGCGCATGCAAGGCAGGTGCTTATGCCGCTGAGCTAAATCCCCAGCACCAAATCCATTTTATTTGAAAGAGAAAAAAATTTCAGAATACATCAATCAGGGGGCAACAATAGGATACACATTGCACAATGTCATCCCCAAATTATTCACCCAGAGCATAAGACATCTGCATTCAGACATCCAAACACCAGTACAAATCTTTCTCTTCAGTGAACTCAGAGAAATCAATAATATAGCTATCTTAACTTTATATACATATATATGCACATATACATATGTTGTTTCTTTCAGCTTCTCACACTAGTGAGGCAATCCAATGTTTACACGTGTGTCTGACTTATTTCTCTTATGAGTATGGTCTCAAGTTGCCTCCAAGTCTCCTATTTATCCTTTTTTATGGCTGAGTAGGACTCTACTGTATAAAAATACCACATCTTTTTCATCCATTCCTCAGTCAATGGGCATTTAGGTTGTTTCCAAGATCTGGCTATCACAAATTGGGCTGCTTATAAACATGGGTGTACATATATCACTGTGGCATGATGTTTTTAATTCTTTTGGGAAGACACCCAGACACCCAGAAGAAGAATAGCTGGCTCAAATGGGACCTATACTTCTAGTTTTCTGAGGAATAGGAGAACATTTTTTCATTAGACAAATAATCCTTGATCTGTTCTGGTTTTTTGTTTTTGGTACCAGGAATTGAACTCACAACTTCACACTTGCTAGGCAGGCACTGTGCCTCTGAGCTATATCCCCAGCCCCTGTTCTAGTGGTCTTATTTTAATATTTACATATATTTGATATTTGTATTGCTGTTGTGACATGATTATACCAGGCTGAGTTTATGATACAAGGATTTCTTGAAAATTCTGACTTTGCAGCCAGACACATTTCCTGAAAATGAGCACCTCACACATTTACTCTTTATTGTCTCATGAATCAAGTCTATCAGTAAGAATAAATAGTCAGGTATGGGGATTCATCCCTATGACACCAACTCTGGAGGGTCGAGGCAGGAGAATGGCAAGTTAACAATTTAGAAAGATCTTGTCTCAAAAATAAAAATAAAAAGGGCTAGGGCCAGGGATTTAGCGCCTGCCTGGCAAGCACAAGCTCATGAGTCGATCCCTGGTACCAAAAAGGGAGGGGGGCTGGAGATTTACCTCATTTACAAGGCCCTGGGTTCAATCCCAGTACCCTCATCCCTCAAAAAAAAAAAAAAAAATCAGACCTCAAACTTGATTTAACAAGTATTAGAGAGACAGAGATGCAGAAATCACTTCCTTTTTTCGTATCTAAACTCCACTGCTGAATCTCTCCTATCCACTCTACCATCTGCCAGGATGGAGGCTTGTGTCCTCCTAACCTGTGGTTTTCGGGCTGTACCCCAGGGGGACAACTGCAAGTGAGTCCTTTTGAGTCATCTTGGAAAAATGGAAGGCAAGCATGATTTTTGAGGCCAGACAGGAGAGAACCTCCAAAAACTGCAGGTTAGCAGCATCTCTATGCTTCCCAGTCAAAGTGCTTCTGCTGTCAGTGCTTATCTCAGGATGACTTGGGTTATACTGCCAAGGTAGGCAGAAGCTAAAGAAGTGGAGTGTCTCTAAGCTTCAGGGCTGAGGTAGAGGGCCTCATTCATAGTAACTCTAAGGAAGCCCTCTCTAAGGGGATATCCTTACCTGGGGCAGACACTAAGTGGGAGGCAAGATGAGGTTTCCCATTCTTGGGGGCTTTTTTCACTCAGTGGGGAATCCCCTTAACCCTCTCTTGCCTTTTAGGTTCCCCCGAAAGCCCAGTGACCCTCCCTGACTTTGAAGTTGCTGCCCTTTGATCACAATACCCAACTCTTAATCATCAGTGGGAAAAAACCACAGTAATAGGGTAGCTGAGTCACAGGCACGTGTTGGAGAGGACTAGGAGGTTAAGGGGATCACATTCCACTAGGTGATGGTATAGTATTCCAGAGCCCTGTACCTGGCCTTCTATACTTGGGGTTTCTTCTTCTGGTTTTCCCCATGTCTTCCTTGTCTTCAGGGATTATGTGTTTCTGTCTTAGGGGGAGGATGTGGCCCTCTGTTTGCATACATATCAGGATTGATGTTTTATCTGTCTCTTATTATGTGGGTATCTAATGTGTCCCTGGGTGTGGTGATGTGAGGAGTTAGAAAGCTCAGAAATGGAAATTCTCTTTGGTTCAGAGTAGTACATGAATACAGCCTGCCCATTTGCATTTTCCCTTTCACTTTGACTCATTTTCCCCTCTCCCCACCCTATTGCCCCTCCACCAGCCTCACCCACTGACACACCCTGTCTGACCTAGGAAGGGTTAACACTTGCCCACACCCAAACTACAATGAGAGGGAAGGCATTTTAGATCTGGACAGAGAAAGTAGGCCTGAACATTTTGGGGTCCTGAAACCAAAGATTAAAAAATGGAGCCTAGAGACAATAATATTTGGAATAATATTTCCCCTAGCAGAAACCTAGGGGAAACCAGACTGTGTCTTGTCACTACAGCATCCCACCAGTACCTGAGTTGTCTTCTAATAATTTATTGTGCACACGCCATAACTACTTTGTGCGAGGCACACGCCATAACTACTTTGTCAACATATGTTGAATGAATCAAAAATTTGCTACAGGGTCAGTGATAATACAGTAAGAAGTAGAAAAAGAAATATGAGCCTCCTGGGCCTTATTTTGTCTTCAGATTAAAGAATGCTAAAATGTGAAAAGAGGGGAAATCTCCAGAGACTTTGACCCCTTGGGCAGGAAGTGAAAGAAACTTGAGTCCTGATTTCAAAGAAGTCATTTGTCATCAGCCCAGGAAAAGTAAATTTTTCTCTCCAAAGACCACCACAGGCCTTTGCTGGGGTTGCCCCCTTCAGAGCCAGGAGGATCTGAGTCACACACACACACTCCTCAAAGGTAGCCCACATAATGCAGTTCATTCCCACACTGCAAGGAATGCTTCCCAGTACTGAGCCAGGGAGGCACAGCCATGCTTTTGACCCTCCTTTACCCTCTCCTTGGAATGCAGATATTTCCATCTTTTTATTGCTGAGGTAGTAGAAACTGCTTCCAGCTACTACAGCTCCATTGCCACGTCTGATGCCATGAATGATGCTATGTACTTACAGAGACAATTTTCATATTCTTGTCATTTCATCCTCATCCCCATCTTCCAATGAGGTAATCAGAGATTATCCTCATTTCATGAATGAGGTAGCTGAGGCTCAAAAGAGGTGACTTGCCCAAAGTGACTCAACTAGAAAACAGCAGATGAGACTCAAATGCAAGTCTGATTATTCCAAAATCCCTGTTGCCACAGATGTATTTCTTACACTTTAGGAGTTGACAAATAAAGAGGCAGGCAGCTAGCAGGCAGAACATCTGGGTTCTGGAAACAGGTGTGATCTGCCCTGCAAATGTGAAGCAGAGCCAGGGGCTTAAGACCACACCCCCTGGGGGACTTCTGGCAGACTGATAGCCGGGACATCCAATGGAGGACTAAGGTCAGAGGCGGGGCTAGCTTTGGGGGAGGGGGGCAGGAGCAAACCAGCAGTTCAGAGCATGTGGTTCCAGGAGGCAGCTACTTCGGGTAAGTGTTGCTTTCCCCCAGCCAAGGCCTTTCTCCCATTACGCTTTCTGTCCACTCTTTGCCAATCTATAGCCCTCTCCTGAAGCATGCAAGCAGTAAGCATCTCTCCTACAAGGGACTCACTCATGAAGAACCTGCATCAGCTATGCCTGCTGGGTGCTTACTTAGGCTCTGTTTCTTATATAGTATCTGGGTTCCCAGTTCTCTTTGTAAAAGTAATGGTCTTGATATGCTTTTATAGCATATCTTTTGATATGCTCCTGATTTGTTGGGTCCTTTCTATTCATTTTTTGGCACACAAAAATAACATTAAACTATTTTCTTGTCCTAATCTTGAGAGGAAATAACCTCCCTCTGGACAGTTCCCATTCTTCTTCCTACTTCCTCAGCCATCAAAGCTACCTCTAAAACCTCTATCACTGCATCAGGAGCCTTCCTGGCTGCTAAATCTGCCTCAACTCACTAGATGGGAGTCTTTGGTCTCCTCCAGCTCCTCTGTAAATGTTTTAGAAGCTTCAACCTCAGGGAGATGACTGAGTGATGCCTTAGGGTCTATCTTCCTGCAGCCGTGAGGCATCTTGCTGCCTGACTTTCCAGCATGATGGGCTCCACATGAAAGACTGTTGGAGGAGGACCCACTGGATTTCTAAGCTCTCCCATGAAGCTGTTTTGCTCTATGCCTAAATGCCAGGGTTGACTGCGTTTTATGATAACCCCTCAGCCTGAAATGAGGAAAGCCCAGCCTGCTCAGAGGTTTTTCTCTGCAGAAGGGTTTAGAGAAGCAGAAGTATCTATGGCTGCTATCTTTTAAGCCATAGATTGCCATCTTACACTGATTATTTTTAAATTCTACACTAATACTGCTTGATATTTCTGTTAACTGCCTGGCTTTTGTTCTTTAAGCCTTGATCTTTTTTTTATCTAATTTCCATGTTCTAACACCGCATCCCTACTGCTGGCTCCTGTTATGCTGCTGGATAAAGCTTAGGTCCTCTCTTAGGTTACTTTATTTTCTGTATTGATTTGCTTCATTCATGACAGCTCCAATCTAGGACCTGTAACTCACCCTTTCTCTCCTCACCTCCACAGGCTTGAGAACATGCTGTTCCTCCCTCCCCTTTCTGCCATGGCCCCTACATTGTAGCCTTTCTCTCAAGAGTCTCTGAGATTGATATTCAGACAAGGCACAATGCCCTTGCCCACCACAAAACTGCTTAGCCCTTATGGCTCTGATCGGTTAGTACGGCTTGCAGCCAGACTCCGGCCAGCATTGTGTGATACTGTGATCACTGTAGAGGGCCAGGAGTTCCCTGCTCATAGCCTGGTGCTAGCAGGTGTGAGCCAGCAGCTGGGGTGCAGGGGCCAGTGGGCTCTGGTAGAAGGCATCAGCCATTCCACCTTTGCCCAGCTTCTGAGCTTTGTTTATGGGGAGAGTATAGAGCTGCAGCCTGGAGAGCTGGGGCCCCTTGAGGAGGCAGCCAGGGTCTTGGGGGTCCAGGCCCTGGAAGAGGCCTGCAGGAGGGCTCAAAGGGACAAGACTGAAGACAAGCTGGATCTAGAAGAGCCGAAAAAGGAACATCAGGAGGAGCCAGAGGAACATACAAGGGATTCTGAGAGAGGACTGGGGCACCTCGGAAAGAAGCAAAACCCAACCAAGTTTTTTAGACTGGGTGGGAGAGAGCAGAAGTTGCACAAGCACAAGCCACCAAGAAAGAGCCCTGCGATGACAGGGGCAACACAGGAGGCTCAAGGGGAGATGAGGTCAAAGGAGAAACCTAGGCAAGTTCCTGTTGGCCACAGAGGAGCAGATGGGAAACAAGTAGTGCTCAGAGTGACAGGAAGCCCAGGGAGCTCTCAGGGAAGTCTGCAGGAGTTCCCTAGTCCCCTTGCCCTACCAAGTTCCCTCCAAAACAGAATCATCTCCAGGCCCTGGTGGGCTGAGGCCCCTTGGCTGGGGGAAGGCCAGCCTTCCCTGTGGAGCATCCTGCTGTGGCCGCCCAGATATGGCACTCCCTTCTCCCACAGCACCCCCATCACTGGAGGCTGGCAAGAGGTCTGGTCTCAAAATCAGAGGTGAGTGAAAGGCCTAGTGGAAGACTAAGATGGGAGGAAGTGGCCCTGGAGAGTTCACAGAGGGGTGGAAGCACCAAATCCATTATTTCTATTGTGCATTTCCTGAACTGGGGTTGGAACATGAAGTTCCCACCACAGAGGAAGCCAAGGTCCAGAACACCTGCATTTATAAGGAAGGGACCAGGCTTGGCAAGGCTTTCAGCTTTTGCAAAGGCTGTAATTCTTCTTACCCCCACCCCTAGGATCTCACTGACCCTGAACCACCCCAAAGGACTTTGGAGTCAGAACCAGTTGGTCTCCTCCAGCCCTGCCCCAGGTAAGCCCCTCACTGTACTTGAACACAGGGTCCTTCCCTGGGTCTGGACTCCAAGAGTCCAGTCTAGCTCCTACCTCCTCACTTTGCTCTCTCCAGGTTCCCTCGCCCAGGACCTTGTGCAGCTCAGCCCTAGGGAGATGGAAGAGTCTGGACAGGGGCCCACAGGTGAGTAGTATGAGGCCATTTTTGTCTCAGGCCTAGAGGTGCTCCTGATGTCTTGCCTGAATGTTCCAGTGATTTTGGCTGTGGGATTCTTAGCCCTACCTTGCTGTGACTTCTCTGTCCACACAGGCCCACAGGCAACCTGTAAAGATGAGGGCACAGCAAGTGCCTCATCTCACCAACACCCTCCTCCACCCCCTCCTGCTCGGTCTCGGCCCTATTCTTGCTCTGTCTGTGGGAAGAGGTTTTCACTCAAACATCAGTTGGAGACGCACTACCGAGTCCACACAGGTATGGGTACCGTTCCCGGTGTGACTTCCTCTTCCCAGCTCCGACGCAATTCCCTCCACCAGTCGCCCTGTGAACCCCTAATTTGACTAGCTTTGCCCCTTCTTTCCTTCCTCTCTTGGCCTCCCCATCCGCTCACCCTAGGAGAGAAACCCTTCTCCTGTAGCCTGTGTCCTCAGCGCTCCCGGGACTTCTCCGCCATGACCAAGCACCTGAGGACGCATGGGGCTGCTCCCTATCGCTGCCCTCTGTGCAGGGTGGGCTGCCCCAGCCTGGCATCTATGCAGGCACACATGCGCAGCCACTCGCCCAGCCAGCTCCCGCCAGGATGGACCATTCGCTCCACTTTCCTCTACTCCTCCTCGAGGGAGTCCCGGGCTGTGACTTCTCTCGGCCCCTTCTCTTCCACCACCTGAACTTCTCTGGCCTTGGTCAAGAGTCCAGTGAGTGAAAGGCGAGCCATCTCGGCTTCTGAGCCGGAACCGCTGCGGCAGTGGCCTAGCAAAATTCGGTCGCAGAAGCATCGCGGGATAGGCGCGGAGGGCCCTCTACTGAATAGCCAAGCGTGGCAGAAGCTTGGGCCAGCCATCCTCTGTGAGGCCAGGGCACTAAAGTTTGCTCGAGATCAGTTGTAAAGGTTCTGTTGGTTGCATCACCATAATAAAGAATTTCCGGTGCTGTCTGGTCAGCACAGGAAAAGAAAGGCGAATCCAGACTGTACTCCGTGCTTGGAGACCCTCCAAGCCAAGTCTCTTGTCCTGTAGCGGCCCCTGGTGGTCGTGTGTCCGCTGCATTGTACACTTTCCGGGGCGCCAAGTCCTCCTCCGGAGTCATTTCTCAAAAGACCTCGGTGTCCTGAACAACTTCACAACAGGCCCGGGGCTGCGGGTGGTGGGTGGCTATGAGACCTCAAAAACACTGGCCCCTTTCACAGCAGTACTCGGCGCGCGGGCTAAACGAGGTGCGGCCGGCCCAGGGCTGGAGAGGAACGCATGCTCCGTCCCGCTTTCGGCCGCCTGCCTCAGAGCACAGGACTTGTGAGACGCGCTTCTCTGGCACCTTCTCTTCGTCTCAACAGAAACCGCCTCAGGATCACGCCTGGAACTGAGACTAACCCTTTACGTCGTCCCTTCCCCAGCCCACGCCTCCGGGTAGTGGCCGATTTCGTATCCCAGCGTCGGCCGGGTTCTCAGGATCTGAAGCCTGCGGCACCCTGGGAGCCGTAGTCCAAGCTGGCCGCAGGCTCCGACCAGAACAATGGGAGGAGCCTGGGCCGAGGACCACACCTTCCGGAGACCCGGAACTAGCTTTCCCGGTCCTAATTAGAGACCTGGGAGTCCCGGCTCTTGCGCTCCAGCTCCCCGCGCGAAGGAGCAGGGCATGTAAACTACATTTCCCGGAGGCCCCTGCGGATCACCCCGCCGCGGCCAAGGCGCAGGGTCTATGCTTTCCAGGTGCGGTGTTACAGTGACGGCCGCGGGCCCCAGACTCCCGTTCCCGTGGTGCCTCGCGGCGGCGCTGTCTGTCGGGCGCCGCAGCCGCCCCGCCTCGCCTCGCCCCTCCTCTGCGCCCCTCCCCCCTGCCTGCGCACGGGCCGCCCCTCCCCCCGCCTCCCCGGCCCCTCTCACGGTGCCAAGATGGCGGCGGCGGCGGGCGGCGGCGGTTGCCCTGGGCCTGGCTCCGCGCGGGGCCGCTTCCCAGGCCGGCCGCGGGGCTCCGGCGGGGGCGGGGGCCGCGGCGGACGGGGCAGCGGGGCCGAAAGAGTGCGGGTAGCTCTGCGGCGCGGTAGCGGCGTAGCGGGGCCGGGCGGAGCCGAGCCCGGGGAAGACACGGCCCTGCTCCGTTTGCTGGGGCTCCGCCGGGGCCTGCGCCGGCTCCGCCGCTTATGGGCCGGCCCGCGCCTTCAGCGGGGCCGGGGCCGAGGCCGAGGTCGTGGCTGGGGCCCGAGCCGGGGCTGCATGCCGGAGGAGGAGAGCAGTGACGGGGAATCCGACGATGAGGTGAGGCGGTCGGAGGCGTCCCCGGCGCCGGGCGGGGCGGAGGCCAGGGGCTTTACAGGGTTCGGGGTGGCCCCAAAGGGTAGCGTAGGAAGCGAGGACCTCAGGACTCCTGCGCGGAGAAGTGGTCCTGGAAACAGACATGCAGGAAGGTGGGTTGCGCGGAGCTTTGGGTGGATAGAGCTTGTAAGTGGAGAGAAGCCTCAGCTGTAGCTAGGCGTCCTGCTCAAAGCAGAGCCTGCTGAAGTGTCCTGGGCTGATCTTTCTTGGTAGCAAAGGTAGGGCAGTAGAGGCGTGTGCGTGAGGAGGCCATGGGGACTGCATGCCCAACCAGTGATGGTTGACAGCAAGCAGTAGCATGGCTTTAGTGGACCTGGACTGGAGCCGTCTGCGGTCTTACCTGTGGACTACCCTGCTGCGCCTTGTACTCTGACACATCCCTGGTTTTACCAGTACCTTAGTTCCTCAGTCCATTAAAGCAGAGTAGTGTAGGGTTGCTTCTTGGCACACAGGTTAAAAAAAGAATTAAACGAAAACTGAGTTTTTAAGTCTGGCAGGTCAGAGTTCAGCTCAGGGTTTATCCCCCAGACCATCAGGAAAGGTAGGCAGGTATGAATTGTATTGCTTGGAATAATAGTAATCACTGGAGGGCTCACGATGGGTCCCCAAAAAGTAAACCATTTTATGTCCCCCCTCTCTGACTTGGATGTCTATATTCTCATCTTTATTCAAGAAGAAACTATAACCTGAAAAGGTGTAAATAGAGGCCCCTCTTTGTTCTGAATAAGAATTTGGCCCTAAGTGTGGAGGGCCTACTGTCTGACCCAAGGAGATCCTGTTGTGTTTTCCTCTAGGCCAGCAGAACAGTGTTGGCTGTGCTGCTGTGGCCTGCATTGGGGAAGGGAGTTGAAGATGTCTTGTGCCTCTATCCCTGGGGAGAGACCCATTTTCTGTTCCTTTCTGACGTTCCAGTTTTTTAGTTTGTTTATAATTAAGCAGGAATCCGTTAAGAGGGAAGCTGGGATATTCCTCAGTACCTGAGTCCCAGGTGGAATCAGGGCTTTGGCACTGACTGCTGTTTCTCCCCTCCCCCCCTGGTCACCTAAATCAGGAGTTTCAGGGTTTTCATTCAGATGAAGATGTGGCCCCCAGTTCCCTGCGCTCTGCGCTCCGATCCCAGCGAGGTGAGTGATGGGGAAACTCTACCTCCATAGCTTCACAGGAATGTTATTCTCACCTTTTGTGTTAGCTCTCCCTGTTTAACTAGTCTCCATCAGTTATTGAGTGTGTTCCATGTTCAGAGTCTTAAGCTAGGTTGGGCTGTGGGAGAAATAGTTAAGTGAGACTTAGTCCCCAATGCACCTTCTTCAGTCTGCAGGGCCAGCTTGACCTGTCTCCCCACACCTATTCTCCTTTTAGGTCGAGCCCCCCGAGGTCGGGGCCGCAAGCATAAGACGACCCCCCTTCCTCCTCGCCTAGCAGATGTGGCTTCTGCCCCTCCAAAGACCCCTGCCCGAAAACGGGGTGAGGAGGGCACAGAACGGATGGTGCAGGCACTGACTGAACTTCTCCGGCGGGCCCAGGCACCCCCAGCCCCCCGGAGCCGGGCATGTGAGCCTTCCACCCCTCGTCGGTCTCGGGGACGGCCCCCAGGACGACCAGCAGGCCCCAGCCGGAAGAAGCAACAAGCAGTAGTGGTAGCAGAAGCGGCTGTGACAATCCCTAAACCTGAGCCCCCACCTCCTGTGGTTCCAGTGAAACACCGAACTGGCAGCTGGAAGTGCAAGGAGGGTCCTGGCCCAGGACCTGGGACCCCCAAACGTGGAGGACAGTCTGGGAGAGGAGGCCGTGGAGGCAGGGGCAGAGGCCGAGGTGGGCTTCCTCTCGTGATCAAGTTTGTTTCCAAGGCCAAAAAAGTGAAGATGGGACAGTTGTCTGTGGGACTTGAATCAGGTCAGGGTCAAGGTCGACCTGGGGAAAGCTGGCAAGATGACCCCCAAAGAAAAGTTGGATCTGGACAGGGAGGGGGTCCTTGCTGGAAGAAGCAAGAGCATAAGCTGGAGGAGGAGAAAGAGGAGAAGAAAGAAGAAAATAAGGAGGCAGGAGAGAAGGAAGAAAGAACTGTGGTTGAGGAAGAGGTGATATTGGCCAAGGAAAAGGAAGAAGCAAAGCCACCATCACCGCCACCAACTCCTCCAGCCCCTCCATCTCCTCCATCTCCACCCCTCCCGCCCCCCTCGGCATCTCCTTCACCTCCACTTTGCCCTCTGCCACCTCCAGTGTCCCCCCCTCCCATACCATCTCCTCCACCACCTCCTCCAGCCCCAGAGGAGCAACAAGAAGAGTCCCCTCCTCCTGCTGTCCCTGTTACATGCTCCAGGAAGAGGGGCCGCCCTCCTCTGACTCCTAGCCAGCGGGCAGAGCGGGAAGCTGCTCGGGCAGGGCCAGAGGGAACTTCTCCTCCCACTCCAAATCCCAGCACAACCACAGGAGGCCCTTTGGAAGACAGTCCCACTGTGGCCCCCAAAAGTACCACCTTCCTGAAGAATATCCGGCAGTTTATTATGCCTGTGGTAAGCGCCCGCTCCTCCCGTGTCATCAAGACACCCCGGCGATTTATGGATGAAGACCCTCCCAAGCCCCCAAAGGTGGAGGTCTCACCTATTTTGCGACCTTCTGTAGCCACCTCCCCACTTGCTCCCCAGGAACCAGCACCAGCTCCTTCACCACCACGTGCCCCAACTCCCCCATCTACTCCAGTCCCACTGCCTGAGAAGAGGCGATCCATCCTAAGGGAACCCACATTTCGCTGGACCTCACTAACCCGGGAACTACCCCCTCCTCCCCCTGCCCCTCCCCCAGCCCCATCCCCACCACCTGCCCCTGCCACCCCCTCCCGGAGGCCCCTGCTCCTTCGGGCTGCTCAGTTTACCCCGAGTGAAGCCCACCTGAAGATCTATGAATCGGTGCTTACTACCCCTCCTCTTGGGGCTCCTGAAGCCCCTGAACCAGAGCCGCCTCCTGCTGATGACTCTCCAGCTGAGCCTGAGCCTCGGGCAGTAGGCCGCACCAACCACCTCAGCCTGCCTCGATTTGCTCCTGTGGTCACCACACCTGTTAAGGTTGAGGTGCCCACCCATGCGGCTCCAGTTCTGAGCAATGGGCAGCAGCCTCAAGCTCAGCTACAGCAACCTCTGCAGACCTTGCAGACCCAGCTCCTGCCCCAGGCATTGCCACCACAGCAGCCACAAGTGCAGCCACAGTTACAACTGCAGCAACAAGCACCACCACATGTACCGCCACTGGAAAAGGCACGGATTGCAGGCCTGAGTTCCCTGCCGATGTCTGGAGTGGAGGAAAAAATGTTTAGCCTCCTTAAGAGAGCCAAGGTGCAGCTATTCAAGATTGACCAGCAGCAGCAACAGAAGGTGGCAGCATCGATGCCGGTGAGCATGGTGTTCTGGCCAGGTCCTTATACCAGTCCATCCTGCTGCCTCCCTAAATGTTCTCTAGCATCACAGGAAACCCTCAGAACTAGTCCTTTTCTGTGCTTCCCCGATTCCATCCCTTCCCTGTGCTATTCTTGTCCCCATCTGTCCTCACTTTCCAGCCCATGACCCTGTCTATTCCCCTGCCAGCCAAGCCCTGGAGGGCAGTTGGAGGAGGCCGTGGGGACTGTCAAGCAGACCCTAGACAAAGGCTGTGTCAGGTCTGAAGATGAATCTGTGGAAGCTAAGAGAGAGCGAGCCTCGGTATGTGGTAGACTCTGAGGGCCCTTTGAAGAAGACTGGTTGCAGGAGCTCAGGGAACAGCTCCCTACATGTATCTGTGGTTTCTCTTCCAGGGCCCCGAGTCCCCTGTGCAAGGCCCCCGAATCAAACATGTCTGCCGGCATGCTGCTGTGGCCCTGGGTCAGGCCCGGGCCATGGTACCTGAAGATGTCCCCCGCCTCAGTGCCCTCCCTCTTCGGGATCGGCAGGACCTCACCACAGAGGGTAGGGGACTGGTTGGTGGAGAGGCTTGAGAGCTCTGTCAGGTTTGGGGTTGAGCAGTTGTACCAGAAGCCTAGGAGGAAGGAGCTGAGTTGGGGGCTTTGATGAGGTGGCAAGTGGAGTGGAATGCGTTTGATGAAGCATATTGGAACCTGTCAGTTCTAGGTATGTGGGGAACAGTGAGGCTAGAGTCAGCCCTCTATCCTCACTGAATGAGATCTGAAGAAGAACAGGGAAGTGAGATAGGATGCCTAGTGGCCATGTGGCTCCATCTCCTCAATCTCTGATACAATAGATACGTCCTCCGCATCTGAGACTGAAAGTGTCCCATCCCAGTCCCAGAGGGGAAAAGTGGAATCAGCAGGTCCTGGAGGAGACTTGGAACCTGCAGGATCTGGAGGGGTTCTGGCCCATACGCCCCGGCGCTCACTGCCCTCCCACCATGGCAAGAAGATGCGAATGGCTCGATGTGGACACTGTCGGGGTTGCCTGCGTGTACAGGACTGTGGGTCTTGTGTCAACTGCCTAGACAAGCCCAAGTTTGGGGGTCCCAACACCAAGAAGCAGTGCTGTGTGTGAGTAACTGGAGTATGGCTTCAGTGGCCGTCTGAGATTGTCACCAGGGCTCCTGCCCTAGCCCCTCCCCTTCTGCCCAGCCAGAACAGTGGGATTGGCATCCTTGTGGAGAGCTTCCTCTCTTCCCCTAGACCACCAGTCCCCTACCCTGGTGACGTGCTGCTCCCCTCCCCAGATACCGGAAGTGTGACAAGATAGAGGCTCGGAAGATGGAACGACTGGCAAAAAAAGGTAACGAGGTCTGAAGAACATTGTTTCCCAAAACTTTATGTAGATTTGTGGTATGAAGGAAAACATTTTTCTTTGCTCCCTCACTTACCTTTGCAGTTCTTTTGTTTTTCTTTTGTCTACCTTTGTTTTTCTTTTCCTGTTGTATCTGTCTTACATTCTTTTCTGCTCAGTTTCTTTCCTGTCTCTAATGTACCATGCCCTGGTTAAGCTCAAATCCTACTTAGTCCCCTGTTCCCACAGGCCGGACGATAGTGAAGACGCTGTTGCCCTGGGATTCTGATGAATCTCCTGAGGCCTCCCCTGGTCCTCCAGCCCCACGCCGGGGGGCGGGAGCTGGAGGGCCCCGGGAGGAGGTGACAGCACCCCCGGGACCCGAGGAGCAGGACTCCCTCCTGCAGCGCAAGTCAGCCCGGCGCTGTGTCAAACAGCGACCCTCCTATGATATCTTCGAGGACTCCGATGACTCAGACCCTGGGGGTCCTCCTGCTCCTCGTCGTCGGACCCCCAGAGAAAATGGTACAAACCATTTGATGCTTTCTTTGTCAGTCTGGTGTCTTTTTGTTTGTTTGTTTGTTTGTTTTTGCAATGTTGTGGGTGGAACATAGGGCCTTGTGTATGTAAGGCAAGCATTCTACCACTGAGCTTTACCCCCAGCCCCAGTTTGTTGTCTTTTGTGTGGAAAGCACCGTGCTCTTAGACCAAGAGCACTATCAGTCTACCTAAGGAGGATGGCTGAGGGCAAAGAAGGGGAAGTTTTAGAGACATGAAATTGTTATGTGAGATTTTCACTGAACTTACAGAGCAAGACCTAAGGATCATTGTCAATAAGTCTTGGTCACCTAGAGAAGGCCCTGGGAATGTAGGTAATTTTGGGGGTTTTAGAAGAAGATGGGAATGAGGCATGGAATGGAAGGACTTCACTGCTTCTGTGTCCTTCCTAGAGCTGCCAGTGCCAGAACCGGAGGAGCAGAGCCGACCCCGCAAACCCACCTTGCAGCCTGTATTGCAGCTCAAAGCCCGAAAGCGCCTGGACAAGGTCAGCAGACCCACTCCCAGAACCCTGAGCCCCATGTGAGGCATGGCTCCTGCTCTTCAGGAGCTATCTGACAAGTCAGGGTGACAGGTACACCTCAGTATCATGGTGTGTCCACACCGGAGGACAGGCCCTGAGGGATGAGAGAGACCTTGCCTGTCTGGAAAGCAAAGTAGGATTTGGGCAAAAGGCAGAGTCCTGTGGCTGGAGGAAGGGCAGTGTGGAAAAGAGTCTGCAGAGAAGGTGGATGCACCCTTTGACCAGCCCTGCGTCCATCCCTAGGATGCTTTGGGCCCTGGCCCCTTTGCCTCTTTTCCAAATGGCTGGACTGGAAAACAGAAGTCCCCGGATGGTGTGCACCGCGTCCGTGTGGATTTTAAGGTATGGCATTGGAAGTTGCAGGACTTGTGGTTGGAAGAAGTCTGTTGATTGTGTCAGAGCAGCCAGGGTTTTAAGGATGAATCTGACTTACATTCTTGGCTGTCCTCCAATCCTATGTCCTCTCTTTCTCTAGGAGGATTGTGACCTAGAGAATGTGTGGCTGATGGGTGGCCTGAGCGTACTGACTTCTGTGCCAGGGGGGCCACCAATGGTATGCTTGTTGTGTGCCAGCAAAGGCTTACATGAGGTTGGTGCTCTGCCTTTTTATATAGACCCCCTGGCCTCCATTGGCCCTTCCTGACTTCTCAACCGGGTCTTATCCCCTGGCCTTCTGACCTAACTGTACCCATCATTTGCTCCCCTCGCCCCACCCCTAGCTGGTGTTCTGCCAAGTCTGCTGTGATCCTTTCCACCCCTTCTGCCTGGAGGAGGCTGAACGGCCCCTGCCCCAGCATCATGACACCTGGTGTTGCCGCCGCTGCAAATTCTGCCATGTCTGTGGACGTAAAGGCAGGGGATCCAAGGTCTGGACACCGGGAGAAGGGAAGGCATAAAGGTGGGGGAATCCCTGTGCCGGTAGATTTGGCAATTGTCTCTCACAAACATCCCACAGCACCTCTTGGAGTGTGAGCGCTGCTGCCATGCTTACCATCCAGCCTGCCTGGGCCCCAGCTACCCGACCCGGGCCACACGCAAACGACGCCACTGGGTGAGAGATGAGATCCACACCTCACATTGGTGTTCTGATTATACCATCATCACCTTAGACTTGTGCTAGGCAAGGGCTCTCATTAAGAAGGAAGGACTGGA
Organism: Dolichotis patagonum; assembly: GCA_004027295.1. Lineage (NCBI taxonomy): Eukaryota > Metazoa > Chordata > Mammalia > Rodentia > Caviidae > Dolichotis > Dolichotis patagonum. Next base: position 64,923 of record PVJX010002120.1, on the reverse strand, counting down.
GATTGCTTTGAGAATGTCACAACCATTTTCTTCTCAGCATTTTTACATAGGCAAGATTTAGATGCAGGGTAATGCTTCAGGAGCTCATGGATTCCATGTTCCTGGGCTTAGAAACCCTTACTGTAGCCCAGTGGAGGTGAAAATACGGCATGTGTGCCTCAGCCTGTTTGTTATCATTGAAAGCTCTAAAGCTCATCACTGCTCTAGCCTTATGTTGATTCCTTTCTTTGCTGAACATTTCTTCCCTCTTGTTTGTCTTTCTTCATTTGTTTTCCTCTAGTTCTCCCTGCCTATCTCTCCCATTGTATTGCTCCAGTTTGATGCCCAGCTTCTAACATTTCCCTTCTTCCTCAGATCTGTTCAGCCTGTGTGCGCTGTAAGAGCTGTGGGGCAACTCCAGGCAAGAACTGGGACGTTGAGTGGTCTGGAGATTACAGCCTCTGCCCCAGGTGCACCCAGCTCTATGAGAAAGGTGGGACCTGGCAGGGGAACATTGCTGGGGCCCCCAGGCATGGACCAGGCTCCTAACTTTAGGGCAAGGCCTCTGCCACTGTTAGAACAGGTATTCTAGTGTCTTTTTCTATGTATAGAACTTTTTCTTCAGTTGAGAACATCTTTCTAGGTACCAGGGATGTAGCTCAGTGGCACAGTGGCTACCTGGCAAGTGCAAGGTTGTGACTTCGATTCCCAGTAACAAAACAAGCACCTTTGCACAGAACTCCATCCAGCATACGTATAAGAATACACAAAATTCCTGAGTAGTGGAAATTGAGGGCTTGAGAACCCCACTGTTTTGGTTCCTCTGGATAGTTTGAAAAGTAGTACATTCCTTGTTTGTTCAGGCAGCATATTTAGGAAGGTCCTGTTATTTGAAAGGTATTGGGAGTTGGAAGCTGTGTCCTGTACCAACTTTTTGGGAGCAGTAGGGGCCCAAGACAGAAATATAATGGGAATAGCAAGACAAGATGCAGTTGGCCTCTGAAAGGGGAGTGTAAGAGGTAGGAAGTAACCCTAACCCTTTCATCTTTTCCTCCAGGAAACTACTGCCCAATCTGCACACGCTGCTATGAAGATAATGACTATGAGAGTAAAATGATGCAGTGTGCACAGTGTGACCACTGGGTACATGCCAAGTGTGAGGGGCTCTCAGGTGAGTAAGAAGAGTAACTGGGCTGCAGCCTCAGCCAGGGACAGTGGTGGCAAACCTACGGCACACATGCCACAGAGGGCTGCTTCTTACTATTGAAAACTAAAAGGTTCACCATCACTGACCTAGGGGATCCCTATTCTGCCCCCACCCCAGACTCCTCAATGACAAGTAGGCTGAATGTCCTTGACACCCTAGGGCAGTGCTGGTGAACCTGTGGCATGAGCACTGCAGCTGGTGGTTTGTTACCATTGAAAGCACTAAAAGGTTCACTGTTCCTGGCTTAGAAACTCCTAGGAGTCCTCACATCTTCACAAACTATTTTCTTCTTTCCCACCCTGCTATTTAGATGAAGATTACGAAATCCTTTCAGGGCTACCAGACTCGGTGCTGTACACATGTGGACCATGTGCGGGGGCCACACAGCCCCGCTGGAGAGAGGCCCTGAGTGGGGCCCTGCAGGGGGGCCTACGTCAGGTGCTCCAGGGCTTGCTGAGCTCGAAGGTGGCAGGCCCACTGCTGCTGTGCACCCAGGTCTGGAGGCTCTGTGAGGCAGGATGGGTGGGGCCGGGCCCAGTACTAGCCCTGCTGACTTCCCTCATTTGCAGTGTGGACAGGATGGGAAGCAGCTACACCCAGGACCCTGTGATTTGCAAACTGTGGGTCAGCGCTTTGAGGAAGGCCACTACAAGTCTGTGGTGAGTAGGACACGGGAAGGAGCAGGTGGGTGCCAAGAGGAGATAGCTGGGCTAGAGCTGGGGGTTGGAGTTGGGGCTCAGACCCTGACAAACCCCGTTACAGCACAGCTTTATGGAGGACATGGTGAGCATCTTGATGAGGCACTCAGAAGGAGAAACTTCAGAACGCCGGGCTGGAAGCCAGATGAAGGGGCTCCTACTAAAGGTGAGCTCTAAGAGGGATGCCTATAGGGTGATTTGAGTGGCATTGGGGTGGAGAGAGTGAATTTTTCAGACCCCATCATCACCAGCGCTTCGAAGAAGCCAGTTCTTCTCATCCTGTTAACCCACTCCCCAGCTGCTAGAATCTGCGTTCGGCTGGTTCGACGCCCATGACCCCAAGTACTGGCGACGGAGCACCCGGCTGCCAAAGTGAGCAAGGCTGGGTAGGAGGAGGGGAACCAGGGAGTGAGGCAATGGCAGGGGCACCTGGGAATCCAAGGGTCACTTTAGGCTGAGAACCAATGAAGTGTAGAGTTAGGTTTAAGGCTGGAGAGGAGGGTGGCAAAACCAGACTGAGGTTCTCCAGTGGCCTTAGAGTTGCAGATTCAGATTGTGTGGCTCACTTTGTACCTGTGCAAAGCAGTTGGGGACAGCAGTGAGCAAAAAAGCTAAACTCGGCAGAGCTTATGTTTGGAGCAGGGACAGACACTAGGGACCCAAATGGTTAGGGTGGTGATGGGGAATCCCAGGGGTCTTTGGAGCCCAGATGAGGAACCTGCTAGAGACTAGGGATCAAATACAGCTTCCTGGAAGTGGTGAGTTTTGAGCTCAAGGATATAAGAAGAGTATTCCAGACGTAGCAACATTTCCTATGTCAAAAGTGGCACAGAGCCTGACTTATTTGGAGCACTGAGATTTCATATGAAGAGAAAATAAAGAGTGTCATGGCATGTTTAGGCTGGTTTTGTGGGCGGGCCCCAATCCTGCTGCCCTTCTTAGACATGTCAGATGCTAACCCTGCCTGTCCACAGCGGAGTGCTGCCTAATGCGGTGTTGCCCCCATCCCTGGACCATGTCTATGCTCAGTGGAGACAGCAGGAATCAGAGACCCCAGAATCAGGGCAGCCTCCAGGTGAACCCTCAGCAGGTAATGGAACGTTACCTCTGGGGCCAGAAGCCAGTGACCCTGAGTAGGTGGACCAGGCTCTAGATCCTGATTCTTGGATTTCCTTTTTTCCAACTTTCCAAGGCAAGGATCCAGCTGCTTTCTCCCACATAGAGGACCCCCGTCAGTGTGCGCTGTGCCTCAAATATGGGGATGCAGACTCCAAGGTGAAGTTGCTATGTGAAATCTGAGGTGGTGGGGCCTGGTTCCCAGAGCACCCTATCACACCACTCCTCTTCCGCCCCCAGGAGGCAGGGAGGCTCCTGTACATCGGACAGAATGAGTGGACACATGTCAACTGTGCCATTTGGTCAGCTGAAGTATTTGAGGAAAATGATGGCTCTCTCAAGAATGTGCATGCTGCTGTGGCTCGTGGGAGGCAGATGGTGAGGCCTGGGCCTGACTGGGGCAGCCATAGAGCTCTGTATTGGGGAGACAGCTCTCATTTCTCTGTTCCTACCAGATCGTATCCTATCGCTGCTGGTCCCATGTTCTGTTTTTCTTTTCCAAACACTTGGGTGATAGGTGATAGCATTTTTTCTCTGTGCCCTCATGCCATGTTTGGATCTGAAGCCCAAGACTATAGAAGCTAGACCCCCTCTTATTGATTGGACTTGTGCTGGATGCTTTTTGTATTGTGTAGCATTTTGCTCTATCACTGTGCCCCAGTGAAATGAGGCGTTGCCTAGTTCAGAATCCCCTATGTACTGTGGGGCCTGGACTGGATCCTAGAGAGTACCCACCCTCAATGATAGATACTGATCAAGGGTCAGTTATGAAATCTGAATAGAATAAATCAAGATTCACATTAAAATAGTTTGTAGAAGATAGTAAATGCCAGTCAGTAAATGTTAACTGTTATCTTTCTCTTTCAAAAAATCTGAAACAGCCAGGCATTGAGTATCCATACCTGTAATCCCAGCTGCTCAGGAGGCCAAGGCAGGCTGATCACAACTTCAAGGCCAACCTGACCAATTTAGTATGACTGTGTCTCACAAAATTTAAAAAGGGCAGGTGGGGGCTGGGGATTTAGCTCAGCGGCGTAAGCGCCTGCCTTGCAAGCGCACAGTTGTGGGTTCGATCCCCGGTACCAATTTAAAAAAAAAAAGTCTCATAAAAGGGCAGGTGATAGAGATCAATGAAAGGCCCCGATTTTGCTTCGCAGTACCACAAAAAATAAAGTTAAAAAAAAAAGACTGGGTTGCTAAGTGTGATGACACACATCTGTAATCCCAGCACTTTGGGAGGCTATGGTCAGAGAATCTCAAGTTTGAGCCCAGCGTGAACAACTTAGCAATTCAATGAGACTGTCTTACAATAAAAAATAAAAAAGGGCTGATGATTTAGCTCAGTGCAAAGCCCTGCGTTCAATCCCCAGTATTGCAAAAAAAAAAAAAAAAAAAAAAAGAAACAGGATGTAATTCATGACTTCCTGAGTTCAATCTGTTCTTCCCCCAAAAAACCCCAAAATAATATGGTTGTACACCAGGCGCTGGATCCAGTTGGAGGAGGTTGTGCTTGGTGAGAGTCTTTGTTATGCAAGATGCTTGGGGGGGGGGCAATGCTAAGCAAAGTCTCAGAGTTAGCAGTGCCATGTGCCAGACCCTGGACCCCGTTCCTGGCTTCTCCCTCAGCAGCCCCTTCCTCATGCAGCGCTGTGAACTCTGTCTGAAGCCTGGAGCCACGGTGGGCTGTTGCTTGTCCTCCTGCCTCAGCAACTTTCACTTCATGTGTGCCCGGGCCAGCTACTGCATCTTCCAGGATGACAAAAAAGTTTTCTGCCAGAAACACACAGACCTCCTAGATGGCAAGGTGGGCCAGGATGGTGAGGGGACAGCTGCCCATTGCTCTGTCAGTGTCTCCTGTTTGTGTGTTTTCCCATCGCCCTGTAGGCCAAGACCTTCACCCTTCAGTCTTTGCCTGCAGTATTTTTCCCTCATGTCCCCTACAAGGTTTACCAGTCCAGCAACCCCATTTGCTTCCCACTTCCCAGGAGATCGTGACCCCTGATGGTTTTGATGTTCTCCGGCGAGTCTATGTGGACTTTGAAGGCATCAACTTTAAGCGAAAGTTCTTAACAGGGCTTGAGCCTGATGCCATTAATGTGCTCATTGGTAAGCCACTTGCTTTTTCCCATCTCTCTTGCTATCTCTCTCGCTGACGTTGCCTGGCCTACACCTGACCTCTCCTGTACACCATAGGCTCCATCCGAATTGACTCCCTGGGTACTCTGTCTGATCTCTCGGACTGCGAGGGACGGCTTTTCCCCATTGGCTACCAGTGAGCAGTCCATGGATATTTAGTGGGGTTTGAGGATGCCTGGGCTGGATCCCATTTCCCAAGTTATCTTAACGCTTTTGTCTCACACATCTGCCTGCCAGGTGCTCCCGTCTATACTGGAGCACAGTGGATGCTCGGAGGCGCTGCTGGTATCGGTGCCGAATTCTGGAATATCGGCCATGGGGGCCAAGGGAAGAGCCTGTTCACCTGGAGGCAGCAGAGGAGAACCAGACCATTGTGCACAGCCCCACCTTTTCCTTAGGTATAGCTTGATACTACCTCTTTCTCTTCCCTGAGTGCTGAACAATTACTCACCAGCCCCTATTCCCTCTCTGCTCAAACTCCAGTACACTTTTTACTCTTTCATGTGTTGTAAGATAATAACAGAAACTTACTGGCTGTGCATTGTGTGGCATTTCACAGGAAGTGAAGAGGGGAGAGAGTCAGTTGGAGGGGAATGGTGAGTTGGTGCAGCTATAGGGAGCAAAGCAAGTATGGCCCCCTGACAAGGCTACATGCTTAGGTGGTATTCTGGTCCTCTAAGAAAAGTACAAGCTCTGTTGTGCTGCACTGCAGAGAGGCCCCTACCAAAAACAAAAAGGCTAGCCCTGGTGGCCTACACCTGAGTCACAGGACTCAGCACTTGGGTGGCTGAGGTAGGAGTATGGCCATAAGTTCAAGGTGAGCCTGAACTATGTAATCAAGTTCAAGGCCAGCCAGAGCTACAGAGACCCTGTCTCAAAAAACAGAGAACAAGATAGGTTGACACTTGCTGTTACAGTAACAGGGTAGAACCAGACTTTGAACCTGGATCTGCTCATTTTCCAACTCACACCCTTGCAGCCATGCTGGCAGTGAGAGCTGGATGGGACAGAGCAAGAATAGAGTTGGAGGTTAATAAAGGGAGAACACATTGTGGGCCCGGAGGAATTTAGTTCTCATTAGGGAATAACAGTTTTATTCTAAAAGTTGGAGCATGACACAAACTAGGAAGTGGAGGGGTGCATGACTGTAGAGAGTGCTGGGTGGAGGAGGCAGAGATCAGCTTGCAGAGATTGGATGAGGCCAGGTAATAGCCTTGAGTGCCAAGATGGGGCAGAAGCCTTTGGTGTGGAAGGGATATACAGTACAGGTAAGAGAGTAGCAGTGGGTGGCCAGGATGCAGGGACTTGGCAGAGGTTAGGTTGGTGAGGTCATGAAGGGAGCTGACTCAGGTGTATATAAGGTTGTTGCAGATGCTGTAAATGGGGCTTTGGGCTCAGGTGGTGACTGCACATTAGTCTGTGTTGTAGCTGAGTTAGGGTCAAGGCTCTCTATGGTCCATTTGAATTAAGGGAAGGCATTGTGATGCTGTCCCTTAATTCAAATGTGATGGGAGGCTTGGATGAACAGCACCTGCCATCCCTGATACAGTTCTCTTGGCTCTTCAGAGACCCCAGATCATGAGGACCCCTCTGCAGACACAGATGCCCTAATTCTTGGAGCTCCTGAGCACCACTCACCTGTTCAGAATCTGGACCCCCCACTTCGGCCAGATTCAGGCATCGCCCCGCCTCCTGCCCCTCGCTCCTTCTCAGGGGCTCGAATCAAAGTGCCCAACTACTCGCCATCACGGAGGCCCTTGGGGGGTGTCTCCTTTGGCCCCCTACCCTCCCCTGGTGAGCATCTGGGAATAGCCAGGGAAAGGTGGGACTGGGGAGACTGGAACTGCTGGTTGAGATTGACCCTTTTCCCCCACAGGAAGTCCATCTTCTCTGACCCACCACATCCCTACAGTGGGAGACCCGGACTTCCCAGCTCCCCCAAGACGCTCCCGTCGTCCTAGCCCTCTTACCCCCAGGCCACCACCGTCACGGCGGACCTCCCCTCCTCTCAGAACCTCCCCTCAGCTCAGGGTGCCCCCTCCTACCTCAGTTGTTACAGCCCTCATACCTACCTCAGGGGAGCTGGCTCCCCCTGGCCTGGCCCCATCTCCACCACCACCCCCTGAAGACCTAGGCCCGGACTTTGAGGACATGGAGGTGGTATCAGGACTGAGTGCTGCTGACCTGGACTTTGCAGCCAGCTTGCTAGGGACTGAGCCCTTCCAGGAAGAAATTGTGGCCGCAGGGGCAGTGGGGAGCAGCCATGGGGGCCAAGGGGACAGCTCAGAGGAGGAAGCCAGCCCTACCACCCACTATGTCCACTTTCCCGTGACTGTAGTATCTGGCCCTACCTTGGGTCCTGGCCCCCTCCCTGGAGCCCCCAGAATTGAGCAGCTGGATGGAGTGGATGATGGCACAGACAGCGAAGCTGAGGCAGTCCAGCAGCCCAGAGGCCAAGGGACTCCTCCATCAGGGCCAGCAGTGGGCCGAGCTGGAGTCCTTGGGGCTGCAGGGGACAGGACCCGGCCTCCTGAGGACCTGCCATCTGAAATTGTGGATTTTGTTTTAAAGAACCTAGGGGGTCCTGGGGAGGGGGCTGCTGGTCCCAGAGAAGAGTCACTTCCCCCAGCACCTCCCCTGGCCAATGGCAGCCAGGCCTCCCAAGCCTTGCCCCCTAGCCCAGCAGACCCCACCAGGACATTTGCCTGGCTCCCTGGGGCCCCAGGGGTCCGGGTGTTGAGCCTGGGCCCTGCTCCTGAGCCCCCTAAACCTGCTACATCCAAGATCATCCTTGTCAACAAGCTGGGGCAAGTATTTGTGAAGATGGCTGGGGAAGGTGAACCTGTCCCAGCCCCAGTAAAGCAGCCACCTCTGCCTCCTACTGTTCCTCCTGCAGCCCCTACTTCCTGGACTCTGCCCCCAGGACCCCTACTTGGGATGTTGCCAGTGGTTGGAGTAGGGGTGGTCCGACCTGCCCCACCCCCTCCTCCAGCTCCCCTCACGCTGGTGTTTAGCAGTGGGCCCCCCAGCCCACCCCGCCAGGCCATCCGTGTCAAGAGGGTATCTACCTTCTCTAGCCGTTCCCCACCAGCACCTCCCCCAAATAAAACCCCCCGGCTGGATGAAGAGGGAGAGTCTTTGGAAGACACTCCCCAAGTTCCAGGGCTCAGCAGTAGTGGGTAAGTGAGTATGCTGAGGCTGGGGCAGCAGGCCAGAGAGGGGCAGGAGAGGCAGCTCAGCCTTCTGGTTGTCTCCCAGGTTTAGCCGAGTGAGGATGAAAACACCCACAGTGCGTGGAGTTCTCGACCTCGATAATCTTGAGGAGCCTCTTGGGGAGGAAAGCCTTGGGTAAGTGGCCAGGTCCCTTTTCCTGGAGTCTCTGGGACCTCTAACCCTTTTCCCCTCCTGACAGGTCTGTCCTCACAGGCCCTTCCAGGAACGGTCCCCTTTGCTGCCACTTCCAGAAGGTGGTGTTCGTCAGACCCCTGATGGTCCCTCAGACCTGCTGCTTGAGTCGTGGCATCATTATTCAGGTAGGGACCAGCCTCTTCCTCTCACTGCTTTCCTCTTGGGCTACCGAGTTCAGCTGGGTGACTGAGAAATCCAAAGTAGGTCCACTTCAAAAAAGAGTATGCCAGTGCATGCCTGTAATCCCTGTTCTTAGGAGGCTGAGGGAAGAGGAATGCTGTGAGTTCAAGGCCAGCCTGAACTATATAGCAAGACCCTATGTCAGAAAATCAAAAGACAAAAATAAAAACAAAGTACACACCAGTGGCTGACAGTACAGCACAGGAGTAGAAGATCTTTGAGTTCAATCCCAAGTACCCAAAAGAAAAAAGAAAAAAAACTGTGCGTACACTGGGCACACTCCTAAGTTTAGCTGCTAGAGTGACAGAGATGCCCTGGGGAGTTGATGGCTTGTAGCAGAAGTGACAGGTCAGCTCCATGTACAAGTCCACTGGCAGCACATGCCTAAAGAGTTCTAATCTAGATTAGAATGTAGTCTGCCAGGGTCAAGGGCTTAGGTTCCTACTAAAGCCCAGGAGGGAGTTCTGGGCATCATCCAGCGTACAAAACCCTCTAGGACCTGGATGAGGGGGCAAAACAGTAGGAAGATGAGAGGAGAGGTATCTAAGAAGCCCAGGGGCATGGGCTAGTCCCAACTGCCACAGCACCAGGCCTGGCAGTATATGGTAAGGGTAGGTAGTACAGGGTGGGGAGGAGGCTGTATCAGAGTGCAGAATTAAAGAGGGTATTGGTGAGGCAGCTCATCCAAAAGTGCAGTTAAGGACTAGGAGAAAGAGCTGGGTGTAGCCATGTTGGATATGAGGGCTGAGACAGCAAGGTCAAGGGTAAGAGGAAAGAAGTGGTCATGGAGGGAAAAAGGGTTAGGGGGAGACAGGGTGGTAGGTTTTGAACAGGCTCTGAGCTAGGGGAAAGGTGGTAAGGGAGGTTTGTATGCAGAGATTGGGACCTGCATAGAAGTACTCAAAAAGGAGTTTTTGCTATCACTTAGTGAAGCTGGAAGTCAAGTTCTCTGTTGGTCTTTGAGAGTGGTCAGAGTGGGAGCAGCTAGTAAGCTCCAGTCTCCTGGCTCGGGATTTGTTGTGGCTCATCAAGTCCAGGTGTTTGGATTTTCTAATTACACACTGCTTAGCTGCTGAGCGCAGAAGTAGAAGGAGGTGGCCTGAGACTGCTTTACTGAGAGGCTGCTTAAGCTATCAGATAGCATGAGGCCGTGGCAGTGACCATGACAGATAGGTTCCTGCCCTTAGGCACCATACCAAGTTTTGGTAGGGAAAACAAACACATTTGTTGTGCAGTAAAAGTGCACCATAGTAGAAAACCAGCAACAGGAGAGTGCCTAGGCAAGGGTCCTGCAGCCAGCTCTGTTGCGTTTGGGGAACAGAGTGGAGGTGCAATAGGGAAATGCAGAAGAAGAGAAGGAAGGAGTTATTAGAGGTGAACCTTACTTTGCTGAGGGCTGGAGTTTGTTAATCACACCGCAGAATCTGGTTTAGCGTCGTTCTTGAGCCTGGTAGGGAGGAGGTGTGTGGGCACTGGGGCCCTGGGATATAATAGGGTAAGACAGTGGGTCCTGCTCTCCTAAATCATGTTCCCCTCAAGCTTTTGCACCTCCCCCCAACTCTGTGTACTGTTGTCAGCCCTCAGTCTGTCCCCTATGTTGGGTATAGCTAACTTCTGCCTCCTCAAAAGAAAGACCCCACACTCTCCTGTTAGCTCTAGCCAAAGGTTGCTTTCTTTTCCCAACCTGCTAGTTTTAGTGCATCTGGTGTTCTGGCTGTGATTTCTCTATCTTTCCCCCCAGATACTTTCTTGAGGCTTCACAGCTAAACTCTTATCTGTATTCTGATAGTTCCCACATTGTTCTCTCCAGCCCAGACTTAGGCCCTGGGCTCCAGGTTCCTGCATTCTGCTACTGTCTCATCATCTCCACCAGCAGCTTGCAGGAGGGGGAATTTTCTAAAGGGCATCCCAAAATCAACATGTTCCAAACTGAGTGCTTGACCTTCACCACAAACTTGTTCCTTCCTTACTCTCACTTGCAGTTAATGGAAGTTCTGCGCTTCCTTTGTTCAAACCCAAATTTCTGAGTTGTCCTTGACCACTGCTCTTTTTGTCATATCCACATCTGCTGTTTGTCAGCAAGTTCTCACTATTCCATGTTCAAAATTTCTTAATCTCTGGAAAGTCCTTTAAGTAGTTCATAATTTAGTGAACACTTTAGTGTACTTGGAACTGTGTATCCAAACCTGTATGATACATATTTGTAATACTTATAGAAATTTACAGGGCTGGAGGATATAGCTCTGCAGCACAGGCTCTACCTGGCAAGCACAAGGTCCTGAGTTTGATTCCCAGTACCCACCAAAAAAAAAAAAAGAAGGAAAAAATTCTACCAAAAAAAAAGGGTGGGGGGGGCTGGGAATATAGCTCAGTGGCTCAAGCACCTGCCTGGCAAGCGCAAGTCATGAGTTCAATCTCTGGTACCCAAAAAAAAAAAAATTTACAGCTGGGCATGATGGCACACACCTGTAGGTTCAGCTACTCAGGAGGCTTGGGTAGAAAGGAGTTTAAGACCAGAAACATAGTGTGAGGACCCATCTCAAAAAGCATTTACTGCATATAGCACTGGACGAATATATCAGTAATAAAAGTCCTAAATAGCATGTACCAGGTCCTGGGTTTCATCCGCAACACCATAGAAAGAAAAGGAAAAATAAATTTATTGCATATAAAAAATTCCTTGTAAACACACAATGCTATAGTGTTTTTGTTTTCCTGATACTGAGGAATAAACCTAGCACTTTTTGTTTGTTTTTAAGCAGGGTATGTTACATAGTTCAAGCTGGTTTTGAACTATGTAGCCCAGGCTGGCCTCAAACTTGTGGTGACCCTCCTGCCTCGGTCTCCTTAGTCCTGGGGTTACACGTGTGTGCCAGCAAGCCCAACACTAGCATGTTTTTATATTTTCATACAAGGTCTGGATAAGTCACTAAGTTGTCAAGGCTGGATGAGAATTTAGGATCCCCCTGCTTCAGTTTACCAGAGTATTGGGATTATAAGTATTATTTGCTACCACACCCTGGCTCACTAGTACTTTTATGTGAGAAGCAGAATAATTAAAGGTAGATGGGCATTTAGAGAACATGGATTTGAATAATCCATTGATGTGGCCTGTAGAGCCCCCAAAAACACTTTTGCCTCATGAACCTGATTTTACACCCAACGTCCTGCAGAAGAGGAACTGGGGCCGGGAATATAGCTCAGCGGCATAAGTGCCTGCCTGGCAGTCAGACGGTCCTGAGTTCAATTCCCGTTACAATACAAAAGAGGAACTGGCAGCTCCTTGGGAAAACCTTGTCCATTCCCCAGGGCTCACTGGGCATTTAGGGGCTGGAGGAGGGCTGTTTGACCCCAGTGTCTGTGCTGTGTCTGGAGACATGGTAAGGGGAGAATAGTGTCTGTGGGGAGCTTGGAGGCCTTTGAGTTCACGTGAGGTGATCCTCTCCTACTCTACTCACTGGAACCAGGTGAAGCCTCAAGCTCTGAGGAAGAGCCTCCATCTCCAGAGGATAAAGAGAACCAGCTTCCAAAACGGACTGGCCCACATCTGCGCTTTGAGATCACCAGTGAGGATGGCTTCAGTGTGGAGGCAGAGAGCTTGGAGGGTGAGCTGGGAGTAGCAGTGGCGGGAGAGCAGGCGTCCCATCAGACTCCATCCTGACTTTGCTGTGCCTTATCTTCACTCTAGGGGCATGGAGAACTCTGATTGAGAAAGTGCAAGAGGCCCGAGGACATGCTCGGCTCAGACATCTCTCCTTCAGTGGTAAGTGATGAGCCACAAGGACATAGTGGCTGAAATCATGTGTCCCCCCACACACATCCCCTTTTACATAATTTTTATGTCCTCAACTTCTCTCCTCAGGAATGAGTGGGGCAAGGCTCCTAGGCATCCACCATGATGCTGTCATCTTCCTGGCAGAACAGCTGCCCGGGGCCCAGCGCTGCCAGCACTATAAATTCCGCTACCACCAGCAGGGGGAGGGCCAGGAGGAACCACCCCTGAATCCCCATGGGGCTGCCCGAGCTGAGGTCTATCTCAGGTGAGAGGGCTGGGGAGCCCTGTGGGAACTCTCAAGAGTAGGACATAAGGCTGGACAGACTGAAACCAAGAGTGACTATAGTTCACACAAGAAGATTGAACCCCACCCTTTTCCCCTTTGTGTCTTCAACAGTATAGTGCCCCTGTGGTACCAACAGTTGGCCCAGGCGCCAGGTAGATAGGCAGTGTCTCCTTGGAGAAATGGCTATGACCTTTCTTTCCTTCCTCTCACCTGCAGGAAGTGCACCTTTGACATGTTCAATTTCCTGGCATCCCAGCACCGGGTGCTCCCAGAAGGGGCCACCTGTGATGAGGAAGAGGATGAGGTGCAGCTCAGGTCAACCAGGTAAGGAGGGAAAGCAAGGGAGCTGGGAGTGGTCTGAGCAGGAGTGAGAGGTCATTCCTGGATACCAGCCCATGTGACACTGCTCCCCCAACAGACGTGCTACCAGCCTGGAGCTGCCCATGGCCATGCGCTTTCGCCACCTCAAGAAGACATCCAAAGAGGCTGTGGGTGTCTATAGGTTAGTGGGGTTGGGGGGGATGCCCCTTGGGTGGATGAACAAGTGTCCTGGTTGGGGGCTGCCCAAGGTCTGTCCCCCTGCCCCCTCAGGTTCCCATTGTCATCCTTCCCTGCAGATCAGCTATCCATGGACGAGGCCTGTTCTGCAAACGCAACATTGATGCTGGCGAGATGGTCATTGAATACTCTGGCATTGTCATTCGCTCTGTGCTGACTGACAAGCGGGAGAAGTTCTATGATGGGAAGGTGGGCTCCACGGGTCATGGCAACAAGGTGGGGGAGGTGGGCTGCCTGTGTGGACCAAGCACCTGACTCCTTTGCCCACCTTGTAGGGTATCGGGTGCTACATGTTCCGCATGGATGACTTTGATGTGGTGGACGCCACAATGCATGGCAATGCTGCCCGCTTCATCAACCACTCATGTGAGCCCAACTGCTTCTCTCGTGTCATCCATGTGGAGGGCCAGAAGCACATTGTGATCTTTGCCTTGCGCCGTATCCTGCGTGGTGAGGAGCTCACTTATGACTACAAGTTCCCCATCGAGGATGCCAGCAACAAGCTTCCCTGCAACTGTGGCGCTAAGCGCTGCCGTCGGTTCCTTAACTAAGGCTGTGGCTGCCCGTCACAACTCCTCAAGCCCCCTGATGCCATCTTGTCCCTGGCTTGGGGGGTCCCTAAGTCCCTCCCAGAGCATCTCACTCCCACCATTTCTGTTCAGGGTGGATGTGGGCATGCAGTTGGTAAGGGCCCTGCCCCCCAACCCTTTAGCCCACCTAGCAATCGCCCCCTTCCTGCCTTGGGGCCCAGGATGTAGATATTGTACAAAAGTTTCTAAATCCCTTCTTTTCTATGCACTTTTTTATTTAAGAGGGTGGGGTCCCAGGTGGGAGCCCCCCACAATAAAGCCTGTCAATGTTTGGAACAGTGGTCTTCCCATTTGTACAGTGCCTAGGGCAGGCAGGAGCTCTCGCTTCGCCATGCCCCTGACCCTTCCTGAACCAAGGAAGTCCATCAGCCTTAACAGTAGGTGTGAGGCAGTCCAGCAGAATTACCAATGAACTGTGGGCCTGTGGAGGCTGCAGAGCAAGAAGTGTTTATATTCTGATATGCTGGAGTGGCTATTAGATAAAATAGGCCTTTCTGAGGAAAGCAGAAGGGGATGGTAGGTCCTCCTGGCCCAGTTAGGGTTGTACTTTGAGAAGTACCCCTGAATGAGTACCAGGGACAGCAAACTCTTGTTTCCAAAGAAACTTTTTATTGTAGGCCTCCACAGATCCCAGGTCAGCCAAGCCTGGATAGCACCAGCAGTGCATCTGCCCGTCCTAGCTGGACCAAGTGCTCACTGAGTTGGCCCAGAGTGGCCGATGGCTCCCTTGCCACCACCATTTCAATCAGGGCCCACAGTGGTGAGCGATTGGGCCGCAGGGAGTAGGCAAAGGTGGACCAGGCAGCAGGCAGCCCATATCTTGCAGCAAGGTGCCGAGTAGTACCACAGGCCATGCCACCACCAGGCCCAGGCTCAGGGTCCAGCAGCACAATCAGCTCCTCCAGCACCTCCAGCTCATCCAAGAGGCGAGACAGAGGCTGTGTCGCCAGGCCTGCCAGTTCTGGGAGACGAGCTGGCATAAAGGAGAGGAAGGGCAGGTTTCCTGCCCAACCTCTCCTTCTGGGTGTGTCTGTCCCCAGCTCACCCTTGCTTGGGAGAGGGATCCGAGGGATCTTTCCTGTGTGCCCTGGCTCCAAAGAGCCTAAGGAGGCTGAGTGCAAGGAGAGGGTGTAGGTGCTGAAGTCTCGAGGAAACAAGCCAGGGCAGGGAGGGGAAAGGACTTTTCCCTTGTGCTGGTGGTGCCTTTGCAGAAGGAGGAAGCGGGTCAGGAGTAGGACCAGCACCAAGGGCAGGACCAGTACTAAGGGTAGGACCAGCACTAAGGGCAGGACAAAATGCGGTGAAGAGACATTGCTCTGAGTCGTCCACGAGACACTGGAACTCCCTGGTGACGTGGGCTCCTGCAATGTAGAGACTTATTTCTTCAGCTGTGGAAACAGAACTCTGGCAGGGATAGACCTGGGAAGAGGTTGGGAGTAAGGGGGCACGCCCTACTCCCTCCCCATGGGCTGGCTCCATCCTTATATCCTTCTGTGGGGCCATAGTCTCCCGTCCATTCCTACCTTCCAGCCCACCCCGACTGCCTTAATATAGGCTCTCTTCGACTCCTTCGGTACAGCACTATTCCTGTCCCTGGATCCAGGCCAGTCTCTTCCCACATCCCCATCCCAACCCACCTCCTGCGAGCCTTGGCCCAGCCCTCCAAAGTCAGAACCAGGACCTCTCTATTGCGATGCCGGGTCCCGCCGTGGCTCCCAGTGGGAGCAGTGGCCAGGGCTCCGTTGGTACAGGGGGTACACAGCTCCGCAAAGTCGGGGTTACACTGCCCAGGAGAACACTTTTTGAACGGATGTGTCAAAAGATCGCCGAAGTCATTGTGCCCGCAGTTTTCCACAAACTCGTGGTCTAGTAGAAGACGCTGGCTTCGTTAGGCTTTATCGCGCCCCTAGTCCTCAGCGCTAGCCACACCCTTTTTCTTTTGCCCTATCCCACTTGTCCCCGCCCCTTGTGTATTCACCCATCCTATCAGCGTATTTCCCATCCGGGCCCCCTTCCCGCTCAGGCCCCGCCCTTTCCACCGCGCTGTGCAGGCCTCGCCCCCTTCCCCTGCCAGCTCTACACAACTCACCGCCCACGCCTGGATTTCTCTCCGAAATGCCCACCCTTCCACCCGCTATCTGGCCCTTGGTTGTTGCCCTAACCCACACTATCCGGGTCCGCACCGGCTCGGCCCGCCAACCCTAAGAAAGCCTCAACTGGGCGTACCCCACACATCTCGCCCCTTCCGCGGCTCTCTGTCACGAGCTATCTCAGCCTGGAGTTATCCTTGCACCCAATCCCGGCTCCTCACCCGGATAAGGAGGTGATCCGAATCGCTGCTGACAGCTGTTGCAACACTTGTTATCTGGGTTCCAATACTCAAGGCGGCCGCAGTACTGGGAGGCTTCCGACGGTGCTGCCAAGGCCAGAAACAGCACGGAGGTCTGCAGTAGGTGTCTAAGCCCCATCGGAACCAGGGCCTGCAGCCTGGGAGCTGCGACTGCAGGACTTCCGAACGCAACCTCTCTGCCGCACTTTCCATGAAACCCGAATGGAAGAAGGAAATAGTGCAAGTGAAGGTACAGGATTCCTAGGTCCCTTTGGAAGCTGAGAATCCACCTCCCAACCAACTCCTGACGCATTATCAGAGAAGCCCACAAGGCTTCAGGATGGCTAAGGAAAACTGTATGGGGATTGTGTGGATTCTTATCTGCCTGTCGTTCGTAAAATCTTTTTTCCACCCCTAAAGTGGTGTAGTAATAGCACCTTCTTCGTAACCCCATAAGTGTTATTAGAAGTAAAACGCTTAGAACTGGGTGTAATAGAGGATGCCTGTAGTCTCAGCTACTCAGAAAGCTGAGACAAGAGGATTCCTTGCGCCCATAAGTTCCAGACCAACCTGGGCAACAAACACAACTGTACTTCATCTCAAAATACAAGTAGATCACCTAGGACAGAGCCTGGTGACTTCCACCTCAGGGGAGACTCAGTCCTAGCTCATCATCGTGGGGAACACCTGTAATCTGAGACGGAGACAGGAGGATCACAAAGCTTTGAACCCAGCCTGGGCAACTTACTGGTTTAGCAAGACCATGTCTCAAGATAAAAATAATAA
Source organism: Dolichotis patagonum (assembly GCA_004027295.1). Lineage (NCBI taxonomy): Eukaryota > Metazoa > Chordata > Mammalia > Rodentia > Caviidae > Dolichotis > Dolichotis patagonum. The sequence goes on along the minus strand of PVJX010002120.1, from coordinate 47,875 downwards.
AGGGAAGCTGGGAATTGACTCAGCGGTGTAAGCGCCCGCCTGCCAAGCACCAGATTGTGAGTTCGATCCCCTATGTCTAAATAAATGAATAAATAAAAATAAAGGGGAAGGGGTTTAGGACATGGACCTTAGCCCTGACTTGCTGGAGACTCCTACTGGACTTCCAGCATCTCCTCCCCAATCATGATCACCATTTTAACCTTTCAACCTGCATCTCCTCCTTGAAGCCTTAAACAGAAAAGCTAAAAAAAGTAAAATGAGGCAGCTGGAGATGTAGCTCTCTTGCCTTCCATTCACAAGGCTCTGAGTTCAATTCCTAGCACCACTGAAAAGCCAAAAAGAAAAAAAGAAAGAAAGAAAAAGAAAAACAGCTTTCCAGCACAAAGGTATTACCACTCTACCAGTACAGACCTGGGCCTCCAAGGTTCTCTTCTGGTTCGAAGTCCCTCCACTGCTCTTGTGGTTAGAGGCCAGCGTAGTTTCCCCTTTTTGTCAGCTGAAAGGAAACTGACACCCACAGCTAGGCTTGAGGTTTAACAGGAAATTTTATTATCATAGCAAAAGGGTGTGGAACGGATACATCTAGAGTCCTAAAACCTGGGGCTGGAGAGTAAAGGGAGCTTTGAGGAGTGATGCTGGCCAGGAATATCTATGCCTGTTAGGAGTGAAGGGCAAAAAGGTTAAAGATTCAGAAACCACCATGCCGGTGGTCTAGGGGACACCATCGTTTTCTTTCTCTGGGACAGTAGCCAGTATGAGCCCTGGGCAGAGAAGTGTAGAGAGCTGGGTTTGAGCCACCGGGAGTGGTACAGAGATCCCCTAGGTCTGCCTCTCTGCTCTGGATGTGGTGAACATTGATGTGACTAGGAGCAATCTCAGTGCTGGAGATTGAGGCTGGTCTTGGATTTAGGGTTCAGGCTAGTTTAGGGGTTGAAATTTAGGTGCTGCTCTTCAGATGGGACTCAGAACTATTCTTAGGGCTTAAGAGTCTTGGAACAGTGTGACTGGGGTTAATAATCAGGCTCAAAGGTACAGAGGACTCTGCAAACAACAAATCTTGACAGGGTGGTCCTGAGGGACTGACGCAGGACAAACTCCTGGACCCTTAACCTGTTACTCATCAGACAGTAGTACCTGCACCTGAGTCCCCAACAAAAAGCTGCTGCTGGAGGTTCCAGGATATGGGTCAAAGGTGCATGAAGTTGCAGAAGCTAGCTCAAGTACATCCCTTTAGTAGGGGACAGATGGAGGCCACTGTCACTGACAACCTCCCACCACACACTCAAGTGTCTGGGACTCCAAGTATCTGTCTTGCCTTTGCATCACTGTACCCATGTCATACTGATGACAGAAAGTCAGCAACAGGAGGCAGGAGGCAGGTCAGCATGCTCAGTCACGCAGTGGTTTCTGAGTTCAGCTAGTGCCCTCACTGCATCCTCCTCCTGCTGGAACAGAGGAAGGTGAGTTGGGGTGCGCTAAGTAAATGGGAGATCTTCAGGGCATTAGTCAACAGCTTTGAGGCTGAACTGGATTTAGTGGCAGACCTCAAGCTGTGAGATTTCAGGGTTGACCATCCAGCAATGACAGCCTCTATTTCTAGGCTCTAAGGAGGGGACAACAAGTACCTTGATATAAGACATTCCTAAGGGGTGGTCCCCCAAGTTGTCACACACATTCATCTCTTGAATCTCCCCAGAATTCTCCTGCAGTTCCATGAACACCTCCTAGGGAAGACCAGGAGGAACTCAGCTAAGCTCCTGGAGCACAAAAAACCCAACCTACCCTGCTGACCCTCATTGTGTTTTTCATAGTGTTCTGCATCTCTATATCACTCACCTGACCTGCAGGAAGGGGCAGGGTGGAATCAGAGGAGCCCCCTCTTGGGGGCTGTCCACCCTGCCCCTGCTCTGCCTGGGCCCTACAGTATGATCTGTCTGGGGGCTTGGCCATGTTCTGTGGATTCCAGTACAGGTTGAGCAGACTATAGTCTGAACATATTTTAAAAGGGCAGTACCGGAGCTCAGAGCGCAGGGCTGCAAAGAGAGAGCGCGTGGTATGAAGGTTTGGGGTGGGGCTTTGCACCTGAGAAGGAGTTTTAGTATCATACGTGTTTCTGCACTCATATGATTCCAGCACTAGGGAGGCTGAGACAGGATAATCACCATGAGATCAAGGCCAGCCTGAGACACTGTCTCAAAAATAATAAAATAAAATAAAATAAAAATAAAATAAAATAAAATAAAATAAAATAAAATGGAAGAAATAACTGAGAGGAGCTGTTGATGAGACAGCACAGCGGCCAAGTCTCTACGTATTGGGGTATGGCCAAATCCCCGGGAGAAGGGCCTGAAACTTGGAGAAAGAATCTGTAGAGGTCTAACCAGAAAGCAGTGAGTTTCTAGGGGTGAGCCTTAGGAGCCTGAAAAAGGCGGGTGTTTGTGATGACAGACAACAGAAAAGGAAGGCCTCAGGAACTTTAACCCCCGAGTTTAGTACCAGATCTCATCTGGCTGAATGTCAGTTTGTTGCGAAGCCTGGAGCACTGGTCTCACTGCCAGCAGCCCACCCCCGATTTTAAAGTAAAAAGAGGAGCTAACCCTGAAAGGGTACAAAAGATAATGGTGAAATGAGAGCCAGGAAGGTCGAACACCCTAGAAACACCACCCCAAGCCGCCCAGCCACCAAAGACTCAAGTTCCCTGGCCCCTCTCCCGAGATGTCACACCCTGCACCCGTTCTCATTTGTCCTTACTCCCGAATCTTGAAGCTAAATATTCAGCCAATGTTACCCAAACCCGGCCCACAATCTATTACGTCACTTCCGTTGCGTAGGAGCGTCGGGAACTGTAGTTTTTTACTGGCTCCGGACGCTGGTCTCGCGTTCAGAAACTCTCTGGTACGCAAGCGTCTTGGAGGCCCGAGGGCTCCCTGACTCTATCACAGGCGTTTGTTCGCAGCGCATGCGTATAGCGTTCCCTCGCCAAAAAAAGACTACAAGCTCCAGAAAAACCTGCGGCCTCTCGCACAAACCTCTGTGTCTGAAAATAGTAAAGGCTTTGTTTCAACCACTGGTGAGTTGGGAATCGTTTAGCGCACCCCAATAAATATAGAGGTTCTTAAGCCGACGAGCTTGCTGGTGGGAACGAAGGGTGCCCCTTTTTCAGCAAACCCACCCCTAAATTTATCTCTTTGTCGTAGTAGAGGCGTGGTTGTTCGTTAACCCAGCGTCTGTCACTTGAATTTTGCTCGGCAGGATCGTGGAACGACCAGACTCATAGTACAGCTATGAATTTGGAGCGGGTCTCCAATGAGGAGAAGTTGAACCTGTGCCGGAAGTACTATCTGGGTAAGAACCGATGCTCTGGGGCTCAAGAAGAAAAGGGACCGAGAGGGAAGAGGGCCTAGAGATGTGGATTCTTGGATCTAAAGGATAAAGCAGGTGAAGATGCCGACTCCTGGGTCTGAGAGAAGGGAGAGCCATCTGAGGAAGAAGGAAGAAGGAAGCTGAAACCGCAGTTTCTGCTTCTGGAGAGAGCAGAGTTGGAGGACTGGACTCCTGGGTCCTGAGAAAGAGGTGGTTGAGGAATCAGATTCCTGAACCCTTAGGGAAGAGCCAGGATCCCTGAGCCCCTGACCATTGAAGTTTACAGTTGAACTTCGGTATGGGAGAGGACCTTCAAAATAAGTATCCTATTGTGGGTGTTGGGGAAGATCTCGTTATTCTGTTACCCAGTGTGGGTTTTTCTCCTTAGGTGGTTTTGCATTCCTGCCTTTTCTGTGGTTGGTCAACATCTTTTGGTTCTTCCGAGAGGCCTTTCTTGTTCCAGCCTACACAGAACAGAGCCAAATCAAAGGCTGTGAGTCAAGGAAGCAATGAGGAATGCCAGTGGGTGGTGGGAGGAGATGATGGAGGCTCCAGAGTTCTGTGACTCTGGGAAACAGAAGAGAGGGCAGGTCTAAGGAAGTCAAGAGAGGAGCTGGAGACCAACTCTCCTCACTCTGTTCTCTCTTGTAGATGTCTGGCGCTCAGCTGTGGGCTTCCTCTTCTGGGTAATTGTGCTCACCACCTGGATTACCATCTTCCAGATCTACCGTCCTCGCTGGGGTGCCCTTGGAGATTACCTATCCTTTACCATACCCTTGGGGACCCCCTGACAACTTCAGCACAGGATGGTGACTTGCTCTTTCTCCCAGGATGGGTTCCTCTGCTCTGAGCTTACTCTCAAGCCCCAAAGACTTGTAAGAGTTGTGCCAGGCTGCCATCTTGTTTGATGACATTCCCCAATAAAGGACCTTAACATTTGATACTGATTTCCTGGGGTCTTTTGGAGGTTGAAGCATAAAATATTAATTAGCTGGTGTGGTGGTGATATACTCCCATAATCCCAGCATTCTGAGAGACTGAGGCAGGAAGATCCAAAGTTCAAGCCCAATCTGGGCAACTTAGAGACTTGGAAGACCCTATCTCAAAAATAAAGGGCTGGGGATGCATCTCAGTGGGAAGTTCCTGGGCTCAATCCTAGTACAGAAAAAAAAAATTGTTTTTAAAGCATCAAGTGCTTACTTTATGCTTCACATATTATATGCATTTTTTCCCTCACTGCATGCCAATAAATATAGGAATTTCTACTCAAGAACCCTATTTTATCAATGAACTAAGAAAGAAATAATGCCTCCATTTCTGGGGGCTGCTATTGTAGCTGTTATTCAGAAACATGACTTTAAGGGCTGGGGATGCAGCTCATTGGTAGAGCATTTGTTTAGCATGCATGAGGTCCTGTGTTTGATTTCCACTACCACAAACAAAATTTTTCTGTGCCTTTACCTACTTTGGGCTTTGCTATTCCTAACAGAATGCAGATCACAATGCTACCTCCTAAGCTTTATCAGGGCCAAGACGTATGTGTTAAATGGAAGTTTCTCATTCTCTGAAGGAGGGGATATCTGGTTGTTTTGTTTTGTTTTGTTTTGTTGTTCTGGTTTTTTTTGTATCAGGAATTGAACTCAGGACCTTGCACCTGCCAGGTAGGCGCTGTGCTGCTGAGCTATATTCCTGGCCCTGGTCTATCTTGTTATGTTCAAGAACTTTCTCAGACAAGCCTTCCTTTTTTGTTGCTGTTTTGTTTTTTGTTTTTTGAGACAGGGTCTTGCTATGTGGCTCAGGCTAGCCTCAAACTCAAGCAGTTCTCCTGCCTCTGCCTCCAAATTATTCCCTTGTCTTTTCTATTTAAAATTTCAGTCCCCCCTAAAAAAAATTGTTTTTTCAACCGCAAACTTGATGCTCCTGTGACCATTTCAAACTATATTCCACCTCCTGTCACATTTCACTTACAATGTGAAAGGTAAGCTACATACATTGGTACAAGGGGTTTTGTCTGGTTTGTCCCCTTTGCCTGGATAAATGCCTGGTACACAATAAATAATGAGGTTGTATCTGAAAAGACAATAACAGCTGAGATATAGCGAGTAGTCTGAAAAAAGGGACCCAACCTAACTCTAGTCTTCCTCTTAGGGACTAGGAGTCCCAGTGTTAGTTAAATCCTGTTAAGTAGCTAAGTTGGAGGCTAGTAAAGCCTAACACTACAAGTCCCATGAAGCCTCGCGATGCTGGAGTTTTGGTTCCCAGTGTGCCCCGCGCGGCGCTGGCGGCGTTATTCTGAGTACACCTTCCTGGAAGCGCCCTGCCTTGTCGTTGGTTTGTTTCCGGAAACGGGCCCCCAGGAAGGTGGGATTTAAGGCTGGGAGCTTCCAGGGGCAGCTGTCAATTGGTCAGAGAAAAAGATTGAAGAATTCATTAACTAATGGAAAGTATCGGCTGCTGAAAGGGCCCACCCACAGGGGCAGAAGGGAAGGGCAGTGGCTGCAGTCGCTACTGGACAGCGCTCGGGCCGGAGGGCTATCCGTAGTCGGAGCTTACCTTTGACCTCTCCCGCCCGCCTCCGGACCCTCGCCTCCTCGAGGCTTTTTGGAGCTAGATAGCCAGACTCCGGACCAAACCATGTTTCCGGTGAAGGTGAAAGTGGAAAAATCAGGTGAGGACCTCTAGGCCCGGGCCTTGTAAGGGAGGCACCCACCGATCAGGATTTGGTAAGCCTGACAGACACGATTGTCCTGAAAAGGCGACTATGTGACTTTTCCCTGCAACCCATCTGACAAGCGCTTATCAGGCAGCTAGCTTTTGCTGCCACCTTCATACACTCCCAGACTGTGCTAGTGGTAGCTTTGAGATTGAAAGATGGTGGTTCAGGCAGTGTGGTGCGGTAAAATGTGGGCATCCTACGCTGGTGAGAAGGGGATTGTTGCTGGCTCCACTTCAGTTTCCCTTTTCTTGAATTAGTCATAAATTGGGTTGTGCTGTGATCCTGAGGTACAGGCACTCTTTTATTCTCCACAATCACTATTTTCCAATAAACCTAAGACATGTAGTACATAAGGAAACTAAAGCTTAGCGTTAGGGCAGAGTTGATGGAAACCCAAGACCAGCATGGTAAGGGCTGTGGAGGGAAGACATGTAGGATGTTAGATGGGATAAATGGGATGTTAGATGGGTTTAGAACAAGGCAGGAGCTGGGTGCAATAACTTGAGCCTCTAGTTCCAGCTACTTGGGTGTCTGAGACAGGAGCATCGCTTGAGCTCAGGAGTTCAGGACCTCCCTGGGCAACATAGTGAGATCCTGCCTCTTAAATTTAAGGAGGGTGAAAAAAACTCCCAAGATGGGAGAAGATGGGAGAGGGTAACAAGATCTGGAGTAGGGCAAGTTGTGGGAAAGCCAGGAGGGTGTATGAAGGAACAGCCAGTGGAACAAAGGAAATAGCTTTGAAAATGCTGTAAATGGAAGCCTTGTCTGGCGTATTCAAGGAACAGCAGGAAACAGTAAAGGAAGCCTGATTACAAATAATGGGGAGGGAAAGCGGTGTCCATAGTGAGACTAGTGAAGGAACTGGGGAACAATGTGGTCATCCTTGGGGATCCAAAACGAAGAGTAGATTTAGATATTGAGGTCAGTGTGAAGCCCAGTGGAGACAGCTTGGGACAGTGGTGGTGGAACCTATAGCACACATGCCCAGCCAGCTGTTTGTTATCATTGAAAGCCCCAAAAGGCAGATGTCTTGGGAGAGGTGTCCAGGTCATGGGATCCCCAGGTTGGGGTTCAGGAGATGAGCTAAAGCCGAGGACAGAGATGCGTATATGATCCATATCCTTGGCTCCTGCCCAAGGTTCTTTGCTGCAGTCTCAGTTGCCTCTACTCCTATCTTCAACCTATCTTCTGAGTGATATAGGGAAGCCTTGTTTCTCCTGGTTTCTCCCTACTTCTGCCTTTCATCAGGCCCAGGTCAAGCCATACCATTAGCCCTGACAGAGGATATGCCTACAGAGCTGACTCCTGCTTGGTACCTTCTTCCCCCAGAGTTGGAGATGGCCAAAGCACGGAACCAACTGGATGCCGTTCTGCAGTGTCTTCTGGAGAAGAGTCACATGGACAGGTTGGGACCTGGTCCATTCTGGGGTCATAGGGCTGGTAGCTTTGGAAGGTGGGACTTCAAAGGCTGACTTGGGGAGAAAGGTGTCTTATGGGAAAGCCATTTGATTCTGGACCCTTGGAATCCCAAGCCCACTGTCCTCTTCTGCTGCCAGGGAGCGTCTGGATGAGGAAGCTGGGAAAACCCCCTCTGATACCCACAACAAGTAAGGTGTTTTGAGGGATCTGGGTCTGAGGGTTTGTGTGGGTAACTTCTCCCTCATCCATGCCTTTTAACCATTCTGCCTTGTGCTTCCTCCATCACAGACCTAACCACTGCACATGTACAAAGACCATGGCAAAAGCAACCGGGTCCCCTCATGTTTGGCACCTAAAACCCCAAGGGTATGGGTGGTACATAAGGTCCAAGGGATCCCAGTAGCCCCAACATGCCCTTTGAGTTTTGTTTGAGGAACAGTCTGCTAACACCCAGTCTTTCCCCACAGGGATTGCTCCATTGCAGCCACTGGCAAAAGGTAAGGTGACAAGGCTACCAAACAACTAAGAGAGATTCTTAGCCCCAGCCCTGGTCCTGACACTCTCCCTCCCCACACAGGCCATCTGCCCGCTTCCCCCACCAGCGGAGGAAGAAGAGGAGGGAGATGGATGATGGGCTGGCTGAGGGAGGGCCTCAGCGATCCAGTGAGTAAGCAGTTGTTCTAGAGCGGGGACAGGGAGCCAAGGGTCCATTTGAGGATACTTACTTACTTCCCCTCCCCACCCCAGACACATATGTGATCAAACTGTTTGATCGGAGCGTGGACTTGGCCCAATTCAGCGAGAACACACCACTGTACCCGATCTGCCGAGCTTGGATGCGCAACAGCCCCTCAGTGCGCGAGCATGAACGCTCACCCAGCTCACCACTACCCCCACTGCCTGAGGATGAGGAGGTGGGATGGCTGATAGGCAGCAGCAGGGAGGGTGATGGGTGGCCAGGCTCAAGGGCCCTTCCCTCCAAACTAATGGAAGATGAACACAGTGTCTCTCCCTGTGTCTCCCAAGTGAATCAAGTAAGACATATAAATATGTGTTTAGGGGTGTGGACAAAAGTCCCTCGGGCAGACAGATGTGGCCACCTGGCCTAGAGAAAATGGAAACAGGGTTCCCCTGGGCTGATAGACATGACCAAGATTAAAGGTCCTCAAGAGATAAAAGGCTGGGCAGAGATTCTTAGTGCAGACAGATACCGTTACTAGGTGGCATGGGTGAGCAGATGGGGACCCTCTGGGCTGGGTAGGGATGGATGAGGATAGGTAAATCACCTGGCCTGAGAAAGTAGACAGGGGTCCCCGGCAGAGATATATGATCCTTTGAACTGTCAGGATCAGAGCAGACATGGCTGTTATAGAAGAGGGTTCCTGGGCAACAAGACAAGACCTTCCATGGGGGGTAGACTGGCAGGTGTAGTTGGGATTCCCTGAACTGTTGAGAGTGGACGAGGGTTCTTGGGCTGTCACAAAAAGACAGGGGTTTCTGGAGAACACAAATCTAACCCCCTAGGCTTTGGGTACAACTTTTGGAAGTGTAGCTTTCTTGGCAAACCTCTCATGTCTTGTCACTGGGAAAGGCAGGAGGGATGAAATGTATATTCCCAGCCCTCTGCTATAACTCTTGGCATAGTTTGGGACTTTGTTATCTCCAGGGTTCTGAGGTCACCAACAATAAGAGTCGAGATGTGTACAAGCTGCCTCCACCTATAGCCCCTGGGCCACCTGGAGATGCCTGCAGATCCCGCATTCCATCCCCACTGCAACCTGAGACCCAGGGCACCCCTGACGATGAGGTGGGTATACAAGGCTGGCCTGAGGCTATGGGGCACATGTCCTGGGGGCCACCAGCATAGTCACCCAGCCTGGCCTCTCTCCACAGACTTCAGAGCCTGAACCTTCACCCTCCATACTCATCTATCGCAACATGCAGCGCTGGAAACGCATTCGCCAGAGGTAAGCATCCCTTAGCCTGCTGGCCGTCATGACCTCTGTTGCTATTGCTGAGCCTTGCCTCTACCTCCCCAGGTGGAAGGAGGCATCTCATCGGAACCAACTTCGATACTCAGAGAGCATGAAGATTCTCCGGGAGATGTATGATCGACAGTGATATTCCCAGGTCCCCCACCCCAATAAACATCGCCCAACCCCATACTGGCTTGTGCTTCAGCCCAATCTTTCTGGCCCAGACATAAAGCAGTGGGCACAACTCTTGCACATTTATTGGGCAGTGGGCCTAGGAACCAGTGGGAGGATGGGATAACAGGGAATTCAATGAAGGAATGAGGATTCCTTGGTTAGGTTATGGAGGGTAAGAAATGTGGAGGGTGGGTTCCCTAGAAGATCTAGTTGGAAATCTAGGGTTGGGACAAAGGGACTGTAGAGCTGTGGTTAATTGGGGAAGGGGCCTAGCATATCTGGGCAAATGGGAAGTTGGAAAGGGTGTCTGTACAGTTTGAGGTTAGGGGTCCCAGTTGGCCTCAAATAAGTATAGCAGGAATTTGGCATTAGGATAGGGTTCAAGAGTCTAGATGGCTGGTCGGGGTTTCAAGTCAGGAAAAGGGGTGAGAACAGGGGAGTTTCTGGTTGCAGGAAGAGGATCAAGAATGTTGGGCACCAGGAGGCTTGGACAGTGTAGAGTGGGAAGACTGCAGTGTGGGGTATTTAGGGGTGGTGGTGGGCTTTATGCCTGACTCCCCTGGCATGGGGGCAGGGCTGCCTACATCATAATGTGCTGTGAAAGCTGGGAAAGGATGGATGTGGAGAGAGGGGATGTTTCATAGGAGTCAAGGAAATTCTGAGTGGGGATATAAATGACAATAGATTAGGCTGAGGTGAGGGTAGTGCTTGTAGCAAGGTGTGGGACAAGGACTATGGCAGGGGTGTCTTGTCAGTAGAGGGTCTAGGTAATGAAAGTCTGGGTCTAGGGTGGAGGGGTCAGGTGGGATCTCTGGGTGGGAGAGACTGTCTTGGTGCGTTAGGACGTCTGGTTGGGTGGAGTCAGATCTGCTCTTTAAAAGTGAGAACCTAAAGCAGCTCCCGAAATTCAGGCTTGCCTCGACCCCTACTTGGCAGCAGCCGGTGATGGCAGTGGGGCCTGGGCTGGCGCTGGTGTGGCCTGGATGGACAGGACGCCCTCGGGGGACAGCGCTGAGGTCACAGCGGCAGGGTCCACGCCAGGCGGCAAACGGTAGCGGCGGTGGAATTCGCGAGCGATGAATCCGTGCTCGTCCTGCAGGCGAGAGGGTTGAGCCGGCCGGCCGTCCCTGCCCGCGGCGTCCCGCCCCGCCCCGCCCCGCCCGCGGCTCACCGGGCGCTCCTCGTGTCGCGCGTGCACCTCCACGTGCTCGCCAACCACCTTGACCGCTATTTCCTCCGGCGAGAAGTGCTTCACGTCCAGCAGCACAGAGAAGTGGCCCGGGTCGGTCGACACCTGCGCACAGCCGGCGTGAGGCGGGGCTGTCAACCCACTGGGCCCCACCCCGCTTTGTACCCGCACTGGGGCTTCCTCTGGCCTAGGGCCTTACAGGGTCCCCTCACTGAGTCACCGAGAGCCTCTTCACCTATAATAACTGGGACCCTCCCTCCTGCTGTAGTCACTGAATTCCTTAATGTAGAGTGATGAGCTTCCTTCCCCACAAGGTCAGGGTCCTCCTCCTCTGCAGGGTGCCAAGCCTGCCCACTGTTCCAGAGTCACTGTTTGCCCGCCCCAGGGACCCTTGTTCCCTAACCTCGCCAGAAATCGCTAAGCTGCCTCTTGTCCCAGTCTCCAGAATTCTCTTTTACCCTCCCACTCGGGTCCTAAGGCGCTCTCAACGTTTATTGGTCCTCTGACCCCCCCCCCCCGCATTGAGGCCAACACCCCTTTCATTAAATCACAGCACTTTCTCCCCTTTACTTATCCAGCGAACATAGGGTCACCACAGTCTCCAGACTCCATTTCCTACTGTTAATAGCGTTTCAGGGTCTCAGGAGTCACTGCCTGTCCATTTCCCTAGATCTCCTGGGTGACCAACCTCCTTCAGAACCATTAACAATTCCCTGAGGGTCCCAGCACTTCCCCAACCTTCAGAGCGACATCCTGGTCTCTCCTTTCATACTCAAGAAGCCCACCTGAGGGGCCGCACTCTCTCAACTACGCTAAAATCAAAGGACATTTCTGCAGCCCTCAAGTGGCCCCTCCCCAAGGCCCGGCACCTGGGCGGTGGGCAGCGCCACGCTGGGAGCGCGCAGGTAGTAGGGGGCGAGTGCAGCAGGGCAGAGCGTAGCCAGTTCAGCCTCCAGCAGTCCCTCGCCGAAGCGCTGGTCAAAGAGGCGACCCGGCGCGGACAGCCCGGGCAACGGGGCGGAAGCGCGGCGCAGCCAAGTCGGCTGCACAGGTACCGGGATCTCCATCCTGCTCTTTCGCCGTCGTCCTGGGACCGCAGTGCCTCTGCGTGCGCACTGCCGATTTATAGTGCGCCCTGTGCCGGCCTTTCGGCGAGCCTCCCGGGGACATTGGGACGGCAGCCAGACTCTGCCATTAGTACAGCCTTATTTAGAAACCCCAATAATGACTTGGCCATTTATTAAGCGCCTGTAGCCTCTCTGGAAAAGGACGCCAGGGAAATGTTATTAAGGTTCTTCAATTTCCTGAAGGGGAAACTAAGGCTAAGGAGGCAGAGCCCTGTAAGTATAGGGGACACAAAATGGAAATTGGGACCTAGGGCCCACCAGAATCCCCGGTCCTCTTAGGACATTTCCTCCTCACTGTTCTGAGGATGACGCAGATGGAAGTGTTAGGAACAGATTCCTGGAGAATGCAGTGGCCACGCCAGGCTGACAGAAGGACACAGAACAGATCCTACCCCCATCTTCAACAGGGCCTAATTCTGTGCCTCTGACTCAGCCTCGGACGCTCCTCTTCCAGGGGGCGTGAGCGGGCCCCCCAGGGGCAGCGCGCCGGGTCCCAAAATAGCTCATTTTGATCCTACTACCTGGGCCAGAAGCCCGGGCCTGGCAAGCAGTGCGACCAGCTGCCTGTATTCTGACTAGCTTCTGCAACAAGAGCAAAGTGGTTAGGTAACCGTCAAGACTGGCTGACTGGCCCAATCGATGGAGGCAGTTAGAAGACCGACTCCCCGATTGCTCCTGCAACAACTAAAACAGTATATTTAGACTAGAGCCAGTACAAAGAGCCAGCACAAGGGAAGCAGTGAGAATGGCACACTGTAGGAAAGCTAGGAGACTTTATATTGTGTCCAATCGCAGGCACAGAGTCAGATCCTTTCCATTGGTTCATGGTCTTGCCAATTACTGCTGCACGCTACAGATTCTCCAATCAAACACGCGCTCTCAGGCAGGTGGTCCTTAGAGCCAATCATAAGACGTCTGCCTTTGGCCACTTTACAGTAACTTTTATTTTCCTCTCTATCATTGGTCGCCTGGACAGCCGTCCTCTTCCTGAATAATCACTCCTAAAGAGAGGCGGGGCTCATAGAGCATTGCTAAGCGACAAAAACGCGCGCCAGGACAGTCCAGTAAAAGAGTAGGGTAGGCGCAAGTGCTGATGTGGCGGCCGGATGGACCAAAGGTGAGGCCGATCCTTCTTCCATAGATTACAGGAGGCCTGGGGAGGATCAAAGGCGAGAGCAACACAAGTTTCGTTAGGGTCCGGAGTCTCGGGTTTAACAAATTGGAACTACAATTCCCAAGATGCTTCACAGTCTTTGGCCGCTTGCTCCTTGTACTTTCACGATCTCGAGGATCCCGAAAACGTTTTATATAGTCTTTCTGGGTAGCCCTAAGGAACTATTTCTCCTAAGGGTGTTCAACTTGGAAATTGAGTTTCTTAATTTTGAAATTCTTCGCAGACACCCATCGGTGCTTTCAATTTTTCTACTTAGGAGGAGCCCAGTGAATCATGTAATCTGTCTATACTTTTCCCTAACCCCCCCCCCCGGATTTATAGGTAATGTACAGTATACAGTGTAGTTGTGGTTCTTAACCCAAACTCCAGAATCATCTGGAAATGTGTAAAGAGATGGAAATGCAGTTACCTTCATTTGATCATTATGCACTGTATACATTCTGTATTCTGCCTTCCAACCCCGCTCTTTCCCTGAAGCCTGTCAGTTTTTTCCATCCAAGACTGTCCCTTTGGAGATGCTTTTCTGGATAGAAGCTACTATTGGCTATCTTGCAGCCAGACCTGGCGTCCCGAGGTGAGAACACTGCATAGAGAGAAGCCTCGTAGCAAGGGAGTGACCACTAAGGAAGGCATGCGATGAGAGATGAAAACAGCCTCTCCCTCTCTCCCGTGGCCTTCTCTTGTCCAGCTGTCTACCACCTGGATCCGTCCTCACAGCCCCAATCCCTCTAGGTTTTTATCAGCGGCGACACTGTGGGATATATTTTTTCCTCTCCAGACTAAGGCTTTCTCCACCCCCTCGTCCCCTCCCCCGTCTTTTTGAGGCAGTCCTGTCTTTGAGACAATGTCGCTATGTAGTTCAGGCTGGCCTTGAGCTCATTCTGTAACGAAGGTTGGTCTCGAACTCTCAAAGATCCTCCTGCCTCACCCTCCCCAGTGCTGAGATTACAGAGTACACTAAGGCTTTATATGAGATCTTTGTTCCCTGCAGGGATGATCTCTCAGACCTCACTTTTCTTCTTTATGCTTCCCTATCATAGGGCCTAAGCCCATGCAGCTCCCACAGGTCTAGGTTTCCACAAGCTCCCAATACGTCAGCCAGGTCCCCTGAGCTGTTTGAGGAGTCCTGGCCTTCCAGTTCAGAGACCTCATCCCCACCCAGCACTACTGAGGGACAGATGGAGACTTCCTCATCACCCACCGTGATTGACACTGGGGAGTCTGTGGTGGCAAAGTAAGTACCAGAAGCCTTGAGGGGAAAGAATTTAATGAGAGGGACTCCATAATAATCGTCATAGAGAGCTGCTTATGCAGTGCTTCTTTAGAATCAGGTACTCCATGTATGTTAAGAGCACTGGAGCTAGAATACATAGGTTCAAATATGTCTGATCTTGGCTTGTTTCTTCTTTTTTTTTTATTATTTTTTTTTGTTTCTTCTTTAAACTGGGCAAATAACAATACATATCCCTTAGGGCTCTTTTCTGATTGTTTTGTTTTCCCTGATGATACTGGGAGAGGCTTTTTTGTTTTGTTTTGTTTTTGTTGTTTGTTTGTTTTTGAGAAAAGGTCTAGCTGCTTAGTGCAGGCTGGCCTTGAACTCACTGTGTGTGTGATCCAGAGTAGCCTTGAATTTATGGTAATCGTCTTGCCTCAGCCTCCCAAGTGTACCTCCCCATGCCTAGAAGTACTGGAAGATTGAACCCAGGGTTATTCTATCACTGAACTACATCTCCAGTCCTTTATATATTTTAAAATTTTGAGACAGAGTCTCACTAAGTTGCTAAATTGCCCAGGCTAGGCTCAAACTTGTGCTTCTCCTGCTTCAGCCTCCCCAAGTATTCCTTGTTCTTCTAAAACTAGTTTAAGCTTTCAATAAATTGCTGTATGTAATGATCTATAACAGTGCTTGCCCCATAGTAGTTGGGTTTATAGGGTACAGGTTCAGCGACTGTTAACAGAGTCTTAAGTTAATTGTGGCTTAAACGTGATAACATTTATTTTTCTGTCACATAATGGTCTAGACTGAAGCAACCAGGGCTGATATGGCAGGCCCTTCTTGAGATTTAAGGCATCCAGTGCCTTTAATCTTTGCTATCCTATCCCTAGGATGTTGTCCTTTGCTTGCTTACTTGCTTTTTTTTTGTTCATTTGTTTTTTTGTACTAGGAATTGAACTCAGGATCTTGAGCTTGCCAGGCGGGTGCTTGTGCCGCTGAGTTATATCTCTGGCCCTTTGTTCTTTTCTTCAGGGACCAAAATAGTTCCTAACTACATCAACTTTCCAAAATCGCATCTCTTCATTGCCTATTAGTGACGCAATCACAAGTCACAGCAAATGTAACTCGATGAATAGTGGCTATGTGCCCAGCTAAAAATTGAGTTACCAGACTAAGTGCATTGTAGTTCAGTGGTAGAGTGCTTGTCTGGAATGTATGGGGCCCTGGGTTCAACCCCCACTACTACCAAATAAAAATAAAAATTGTGTTACTATATAAGAGAAGAAAATAAATATTGAAGACAACTGCTAGCTTTTGGTAACCGCTTAGAAAGCACTTGTTTTATCTGTGCTGCTGAACATGCTTTCCATGGTGTTTGATAAACATTGGCTATTTTTATTTTTCTTCGTCCTCTTCATCATTCTCTTCTTCTACTTTTCCTTCTCCTCCACTTCCTCCTCCTCTTCCTCCCACTTTCTTCACTCTCCCTATCTTCCATTCTCTAATGCTCACAGGTATATAAATAGGTTCCGCCAAGCTCAGCCCACAAGCCGAGAAGAACGACAGTGTGCAGGCCCAACCCCAGCTGATTTTTGGTGGCTGCAGACTGAGTCCTCAGACCCCAGCAGTCGACTTGCAGCTGGTACCTCCTTTCATACCACTCACTCCCAGCTTAAAACATTTCCTGATTAGTGCTGCAGCTGCTCCACCTGGTCTGTGTAACTTAACTCAGGTTTCTGAGCAGGACCCAGTAAACCAGAAGGAAGACCCAGTCCAGCAGTCCCTGCTCCAGCCAAGGTTGCCAGCACCTCCCAGGCTGTGGCTCCCCTTCAGAAAATAAAGCAGGTGACCTCCTCATCAACTCCCTCTCCTATGTGCCTGAACTGCCAGTACCAGTCCTGGGATAGAATTAGAGCCAGTCCTCAACTCTAGGGAGCTTGAATAAGAAAAGAAGATTTGTTAAATATATTTAGAAACTCTAAAAGTAGATGCTTTCAGACATGGCCAGATGCAGGTGTTTTGGCAATATTGGGAACAACTCAACTCTCTTGGTTCCCTGTTTCTGTTTGTTGGGCTCAACCTCAGGCAGGCTTTCCCTGCACAGTAGCCAAGATGGCACCCACTTGCTTTAGACTCCCATGGTGCTAACTTCTCCAGGGGGAAGTGGGAGCTTTTGCCATAGCTCCCTCTCCAGGGGGAAGTAGGAGCTTTTGCCATAGCTCCCTCTAAACCTCTGGGGCTCACTCTTATTTGTTCATCCTTGGACTGGTTACTGTGAAGCAGAAGATAGTGTTCTGGTAGTCAGGTCTGGTCAGGAAGGCGAGGTCAATCCTTGAACAACAGTGTCTTGCATATGAAGGGTGTGGATCCAGAGAGGGCCACTGGGCCTCTCTTCCTTGAGGAGAAACAGATTATGAGGGTAACACATACCACAGACTTGCGCTCCAGGTCCTCTGTCCAGAGTTCCTTTCCCAGCAGCCTTCGGGGTAGAGGCTAACCTCTGACTCCTTTTACCCCATAGAGCCTCAACACATGGAACTCATCCATGCTGGATCTGGAGACATTGAGCCTACAAAGCCGAGCTGCCACACTTCTCAAACGCAGGTGCCTGTCCCTCGCCATTACCCCTCCCAATCCTCCAGGCCCAGCACACTGCCTTTACAACCTCCATTGCCTCACTTTCGCCTTTTCTTTGCAGCAAGGCCTCCATCTCCTCCTCATCCCTCAGTCCCAATGATGCCAGCTCTTTTCCTGTCAGCTGCAATGGCCTCTCTCCCTTCTCCATGACCTTCACCCCTGAGTCCAACAGGGACTCTGGGTCCAGAGCAGCTGGTAAGTGCTGGGAGGCAAGGATTGGAGGCAACCTGGTTCAAATTCCATCTCCGCCACTTACTAGCTATGTGATTTTTGTTCCTCTCTGGGCCTTGTTTTCCCAACTGTGAAATAGGAATAATAATTGGATTCCTCTCCTATAGGTATTATGAGGATGAAATGAGTTCATGAATAAACAAGAAACACTTAGCACAGCTCTGTCCACAGCTATCATGAGCATGACAGGCCTGCCATTCTCTCTGAAATTCTGAATAACAGCTCCATACTCCAAAGGCTTTTACAAACTTCACATCACGTTGCTTTGACACCAATATCTGACCTATGAGGCTAATTTACAATCTGTATTGATCTCATTTAGGGTGACTTTGCTATGTTCATAGTACATTGAACCATAGGGCTTTTTTTTTTGGAGGGTGGTGGTGATGGTACTGAGAGTTGAACCCAGGTCCTTCACACTGAGCTACATCCCCAGCTTTCTTTTACTTTTTGAGACAGAATCTCACTTAGGTGGTAAGTTGCCCAGGCTGGGCTCAAACTTGTGGTCTTCTTGCCTCAACCTCTCAGGATTCTAGGATTAAAGGCATGTGCCACCATGGCCAGCAGGAATTTTTGTTTTTGTAATATAGTAAAAAAAAGTAGAATATTCTCAGTTTCATGTGCTTGAGTTGGGTACTGCCCCAGAGTCATGTCTAAGCTCTATAAACTGTGCAACTTAGCTAAAAGGTAAAAACTATTGGGCATGGTGGCACACACCTGTAATCGCAGGATTCTGGGAGGCTAAAGCAGGAGGATCACAAGTTGAAAGAGTCTGACTTAGCGAGACTCTATCTCAAAACAAAAGATAAAAGAGCTGGGCTATAACTCAGTTCTAAGGTCCTAGTCTTGCTTTAAAAAGGAAGACAGACAGACAGACTGTTGATCTCTCAACATTTCAGAGATGGGATAAAGGACCTGGGTTACTGTTACTGTTGTCATGGTTGTTATTGTACCCAGGTGTTGGGGTACCATTGGTGCACAAGACAGCTGCTATCCAGGTCTCATGGGGTCCCATCAGGGTTCCATCAGTGAGGCCAGGCAAGCACAAATTAACAGGAAATGTTCATGCATGTTGTATAGTCCTCCCCAGACTCATCTCTGTGATTCTTCATGCTTTCCAAGGTTTACCTTTTCTTCATCTCTCTCTCCAGAGCCTCAGTTTTCTCATTTGTAAAATGGGGATAAAACTAGTACTCCATAGGCTGTTTTTCACTTAAGTGCATTTATTGATTCATTTAACAAACATTGACTGCTACCATGAATGAGACCCTGTAAACAGGATAGAGGAGTCCACAGCAAACCATACATCCATGGTCCCACCTTCAGAATCACAGTGTGGTGTGTATGGGGCAGAGAATTGTCACACTATGCCTTGAACATGTGAAACACAGAAACAAAGGACTTGTGGGAGAGGAGCTGGGAAGTCATGGAGGGTTTCCTGGAGGAGGTGCTAAGTGGGAACCTTCATGAGGAAGATAGGGATGGACAAGAGCCTTTTAGCATGTATGTACGTGGGACCTGAAGTGGGAGGGGACACGGTGCAGGCAATGGACTAGAAGAAGCAAGAACTAGGGGTGAGAACAGTATGGCATAAGGTGGGAGAAGTTGGCAAGGGCCCGTTATAGTGGGCCAGGAAGGCATGGTGAGGCATTTGGTTATCAGGTTATTAATGCAAGGGAATTTCCAGAGACCTGTGAGCATTTGGTTATCAGGTTATTAATGCAAGGGAATTTCCAGAGACCTGTGAGCACTGAGGGAGTATGATCTTTCTTGGATGTTAACAGATTCCCCCATGAGAGATGCTGCTGTTCTGGCTTGGGCCACAGCCTGAAGAGCAGAGTGGAGGGAAGTGACCAGATTTAAAACCAGAATCAAGCTAATCATGGTGATGCATACCTGTAATCCCAGCATTCTGGGAGGCTGAGGCAGGAGGATCCCAAGTTTGAATCCAGCCTGAGAAATTTAGCAATTTAGCAAGATGCTCTCTCAAAATGAAAAAGAGGGCTGAGGATTCAGCTCAGTGGCATAAGCACCTGCCTGGCAAGCAAGAGGTCACGAGTTCCACCCCCGGTACCAAAAATAATTAAAAAAATGAAAAAGTGATGGGAGATGTAGCTCATTGTGAAGACCCTAGGTTCAGTTTTCACTATTGAAAAAAGAAAGAAAGAAAGAAAGAAAGAAAGAAAGAAAGAAGAAAGAAAGAAAGAAAGAAAAAGAAAAAAATGTCTAAAGCAGATGAGACATGGGAAAAATGCCTAAGGTAGATGAGGAAAGAGCCATCTACACAGAGGGAACCACAAACTCAAAGGCCTCTAGAGGCCTTTTACCAGGTGGGAGGCTTCATAACCAAGAGGGCCCTGAACACTCCAGGATTCACAGCCTCCCCATGGCTGCGTGTGGGCAACAGGTTGGGAGTCAGAAGAGTCTGGAATCCAGGGAAGTGACTGCTGCATAATCCAGGTCGGTAAGGTCGGAACGAGGTGAAGGGTCAGTGGCAGAGTGAGATAGTAGGGACATTCCAGAGTTTACCTCATTTATTGCTGTACCACCAAGGTCCAGAACTTTAGGCCTGGCAAATAGTAAGTGCTCAATAAATATTGTTGGATGAATGAAGTGGAAGATGACAGGTTGAGAACCCCAGCTGCCCTCTCTCCTGACTGGCCCCTCCTGGAAAGGACTTAGGCATTACCTACCAGCCTGTAGAGTGTGGGTGTGATCTGTCCTTGGGTTGCTCATCACTCTGTCCCCTCTACTTCCCCTACAGCTGCCCCAGCGCCAGCTCAGGGCCCCACCCCTGCTCCAGCCCCAGCCTCCTCCTCAGCACCCCTACGGCCAGAGGATGACATTTTGTACCAATGGCGGCAGCGGCGGAAGCTCGAACAGGCTCGACAGGTCGAGGGTGGCGGAACCTGGGTGCTGCCCCAGACTCCTGCCCTTGCCACTCAGGTAAGGAGAGCGGGAGAATCCTGAGGGGAGCTGGACAAAAACGGAGGATAAAGGGGCCTCCAGCCCTTCCTTCCCCTCAGATCTCTCTTTGTATCTACAGCCTTCTGCTTCTGCGGTGACTCTTGGTTCCCTGGCGACCCAGCCGACCTGTGTCCCACTGTGGGGCAGTGTGGCCCGGCCTGGTCCACCAGAGGCCTTCTATGTGGAGAGGCCTCCTGTTGCCCTAGGGTCCTCTCCTCATATTTTCTGGGCCCCCAGCACCCACGGGTTCCTCTGGGCCCCACAGTCCAGTCCCTGGGTGCCTCTCGGGGCTGTTCCTCCCACACCGCTGGCCTCCACCGCGGTTCCCTCTGTTCCCCCGGGTCCCCCCACCTCCAGCCTGGCTCCCCCCACCCCTTCCTCAGCTCCCCTGGCCTCCAACCCGGTTCCCCCAGCCTCCAGCCTGGCTCCCTTGGCCTCCTCCAGCCCAGCTCCTACCACCACCAATTCCACAGCCCTAGCCACCCACCACAGCCCACCAACCTCTGAGCCAAGCAGCTCTGCCCAACCAGAGAAGGTGGGACCCAAGCCTCGGAAGACCAGAGCTTCGCGTAGGGAGGCTGCGGGCCTAGTGACAGCAGCCAGCGAGGGGCCAGGCGCGCAGCTCAGGGGCGCCCTGGGCCAGGTGGTGGCAGCACGGCTGTTCCCAGGCCTCGAGGACACGCCCCCTCGCAGTGAGGACGGCCCCCCGGGAGTCGAGGACACGCCCCCTCCCTCGGAATCCCGGGGTAGGTCTAAGGATGGTACGCACCAGGCCAGGGCCACGCCCTCCCCAGAGGAGTCGGGGCTTCCAAAAGGCACTGTCGTTCCCTCAGCAGAAGCTGGGTCCCCACCCCGCAAAGTTCTACCTTCTCCAGCCGAGAGAGTGTTCGCACTCCCCAAAGCCCCATCACCGGCTTTGGAGTCGGGATCTTTTGAGGCCGCAGCATCGCCCTCTCCTGAGGCTCACGATGCCCCATGCGAGAAGGACCTGTTCTCCCAGGCGGCCCGACTTCTAGAGGCTGCGGAAGGTGAGCAGGTTGCTTACACCCTTTGGGATCTTAGTGGAGCCCAGCCTGCTAATAAGCCAGCCCCTGAAGTTAACTGTTTTCCACCCAGACTCTGACGGCAGCGAGTTTCAGGACGACCCAGTACTGCAGATGCTGAGAGCACAGAGGGCAGAGCTGCGGCTGCAAAAAAGGTGATCCTCAGAGACTTGGGTTGGGTGCCTAACCCCTCCCTTCCTGGAGCCCCATCCACCGCCCCACAACCTAGTCCTGAGCACCCACCCAATCTGCTCCATGATTTCTCTCCAGGAAAGTCGATGCACAAATTTCTCTCCTGACTGACCACATGGAAGACCTGAAATCTTGGTCCCCTCCACCCAGGTCATCCCCAAGGTCTCTAAGGAGGCGGCTGCGCAGAGAAGGAGCATCTTTTGAGGCTAGACGACTTTGAATTGTATAAATTGTTTTTTATCCAATGAAGAATTATTTTTTTCCAGGTAGAGTCAACGTTATGTCCCTCTGAAACTGTGCCCCCTCAACAAGTAGAATGCAGAGGAAGGGCAGCTTAATTTCCAAAGTTCACTTTAGAAGGATGATGCTGACTATCTGGCTTCCTTTCTTTCCCTCATTCTGTTATTCTTTGGCGCTTGGTTTAGAGACTATGTTTTTAAATTGCCATGCTAAGTATGGATTACACAGGTGTATGCACTCACTAATTTCAGTGAAACTTGTGAATTTCATTGTATATACAGTTTATCTCAAAAGAAAAATATATATCTAGCTAAAGATATATATGCTAAAATATTTAGGGGATAGAATACTACTCTGCAATTTGTACTGGCATACATGCAAAGATAAGTTAGATTGATAAATAAGTAGATAGATATGAGATAAGGTGAATCAGTAAAATGTTGATAGTAGGGTCTAACTATGGACATATGGATGTCCACTGTAAAATTTTTCAATTTGATGTAGAAAAACTTACAAAACTAATTATTCATAATAAAATGGTGGAAAATATATTACCAGAATTGTGTTGACATCTGTATTGATAAACAAAGGAATGGAAAGCTTTTAATCCTAGTACTCAGGAGACTGAAGCAGGTGAATCACACATGCAAGGATAGCTAAGGCAGTTTCTTTTTTTTAATTTTTTTTATTTTAAAAGGGAGTAAAATTAAACACAACAAAACAGAACAGAATGGGACATAAGAAAGCATAAATTTCAAAGCTAGACAACCAGAGAGCTTCACTGTCTGTCATATTGTCTGTTTTCTTCCAAATGGTGGTCCTTATCTTTGCATATGGAGAGCTCATACTAAATTACATAGCCAATCTTTTCACAAGATGTGTAGTTCACTGGTTCCCACTTGCTAGGCAGGGGGGAGGGGGAGAGGAGACACGGGATGGGGGACAGGATGACATGAGATGTCTGATTCTCAGCCCACATGCAGGTAGGGTCACAGTCGCCCCCCAGAGACGGGAAGAGTTCCTTGTTCTCCCAGCACCCCAAGTCAACTGCACGGTGCAGGTCCTGATGCGCCATGGTCTCTCTCCTTCGGGCTGCAAAAGTCTGCTACAGTCTCAGCCGCCCCCCAGAGAGAGGAGGAGCTGCTTGTTCTCCCGGCACCCCAGTCAACCGCACAGTGCAGGTCCCGATGTGCCAGGGTCTTTCTCCTTTGGGGGCAGTTTCTATTCATCAGACATGATAAATGTTTATTTTTAACCTTTTTGAACAAGTCATACATTTAAATGAAATAGAAGAGGCCATACTAATTAGTATTACTGGGTAACAAGCCATCCCGAACTTAGTGGCATAAAACAAGCACTTTGTTATACTCATAGATGCTGAGTCAGAAATTTGGACAGGACAAAGCTGGGGAGAGTTTGTCTTTTTTTTTTTTTTTTGTATCAGAAATTGAGCTCAGGACCTTGTATATCAGAACCCTGCCAAGAGTCCTGATTGGCAGTATCAAAAACCTAGCTAAACTGGTCTCAAGAATGTCTCGAGAAAAAAAAAATCAGAGACAAGTATCATATTCCAACAATGGCTTGGAAATTAATGTCTCTGGATCTGACTTCCTCCATTTTCGAAACAGCCACTATTTATTTGGTCCATACAGTGATAGGTGGACCTAGGAAAGGATTATAATTCATCCAAAGACTCCAACTCTAGAAGGTATAATCTTATGTTTGAAGTATCTTGACCCAAGTATAATCCTGTGATGATTTAAGAAGACATAGATGATCTTATACTTAGAAGTATCTTGTCCTTGAGTGTAATCCTGAGATGACTTAAGGCGTAGATGATTTTATGCTTGGAAGAGTCCATCCCAGATGGATGGTATCAGCAATCCCTATTCTTCCTTTCATCCCACAGGGAAATACGCAAAACCAGTCACTGTGAATTTGTACACTTGTGCTTGCCAGGCAGATGTGTGTGCTACTGAGCAATATCCCCAGCCCTCTGAGAGTTTGTCTCTTTATGGAATCTGGGAAGCCTTAAAGGTGACTTGACAGTCACGGAGTAGAATCCTTTAGAACTTCATTTACAGTCTGACACCAGGGCTGAGAAAACTCAGAGGCTGGGCTCAGCAGGGACTCAGCTGTAATGCCAATACAACCTCTCTCTCAGTTGGGTTTCCTCAAAGCATGGGCACCTCCACATAGCCACACTTCTCTACAGAACATCATGCTTCTTAGCTAGAACCTCATGGTTCTAGGGGACAAAGAAACCTGCATTGCCGTGTACTAACTGCCCTTGGAAGTCTTATAATGTCAGTTTCACTTTTTTTTTTTTTTTTTTGTCTTTTTGAGACAGGGCCTCTCTATGCAGTTCAGGCTGGCCTTGAGCTCACTTTGTAGCCCAGGCTGGTCTCGAATTCACAACAATCCTCCTGCCTCAGCCTCCCGAGTGCTAGGATTACAGGCGTGAGCCACCACACCCGGCTACTTTCACTATTTTCTATGTTTAAATTATCATGGTTCTGCTCAGGTTCACGGACATACATTACCCGGCAATGAGCGGCATGCCAAAAAATTTGCAGCCATGTTTTAAAACTATCAGGGGAAGCAAGATGTGATGGTACATTCCTGTAATTCGAACACTCTGGACTAAAGCAGGACCATCACAAGTTCTATCCTAACCTGGGCAATTTATCAAATTAGGATACTGTGTCTTGAAGAAATAAGGGCTGGGTATGTATTTAATTGTGAGGGTACAAACAAACAAAACCCCCAAAACCAAAATAAGTAACTGCAAGCTGATTCTGCCCCTGCCTCCACCCCAGCATTGCCTTTGTCCAATTCATAATTATTTTTTTCCGTAGAACACTTTAATTTTAAAATATTTATTTTGCTGGACCTGGTTACACACTGGGATTACAGGCATATGCCATCGCAGTTAGCTTCCCTCTTTTGATTATTGATGTATGCATGAATAAAGTGATGAGAGTTAAGGCTGAGGTTATACCTCAGCGGTACAGTGCTTGCCTAGTATGAACGAGATCCTCGGTCCCCAGCACTTTGCAAAATGATGTGATCAGTTTTTGAGTGAATGAGCGGACGAAGGACATATCCTTTGAGGTGACAGTACTCTGCTGAAGGCATGACCAGTGACAGCACCCTGGGCACTTCTCAGTTGTAGAAGCGATGAAAATTGGCTTTGTGGGAGGCAAGACTATGTTCCAGTATTGCAGGCTAAACCTTTTCCCAGAAAAAAGAAGACTGGAGGCCAGTAGAAGAGGGGACAAGGAAAATGTCTAATAGGTAGGGCGCGGCCACGTCGCCGAAAGTCTAGAATTATGTCCCAGGCAGGGTGTGAAGCAAAGAAAAACGAACGTGGGCGGGGCGCCCTCCTGATTCTGTAGGTGGAGTCGGGGTTGGGACTGATAGAATAGGACTGTAGAACCTAGGGCTTTGAAAAGCTGCTTGAGGAGTGAAGCAAAGCCCTGAGGTCGTGGGAGACTCCACATAAAATTGTCGGAAGAATGTCACTGAGAGAGGACTAAGGGAGACGATCTATTGCTTAGTTTAGAAGAGTCGGGGCTGGGGATTTAGCTCAGTGGCTTAACTGCCTGCCTGGCAAGTGTGAGGTCATGAGTTCAATCCCCGGTACCAAAAAAAAAAAAAAAAAAAGAGTCGGATGCAAAGCATAAAGAACCTGGGGGGTGCGTCCCCGGAGGAGATAACCAATAAAAAAGCAGTCATGGGCGAGGCGCTGTCAAACTTCGGAAGGCGGGACTGAAGAGACAGCTAGAGGTGGAACCCAAAGCAAAGAAAGCCAATGAAAAGACCCTAGGTGGGCGGGGAGTTGCCCTAAGGCCAAGGGCGGGGCCAATGAAAAGCTGCGCCGCGTCCCCGCTCCCCCCCGCCCCCGTGGGGCGCGCGCTGGGGCCGGGGCAGCCGTTAGGGGCGGGGTCTACAGCCGCCCGCGCGCGGCTCGCGCCCTCCCCTTTGTGTCGCCATGGCGGCGGCGGTGGCGGCGGCGGCGGTGGCGACGGTGCCTAGGACTATGAACGAATGGTGGAACGCGGCCGGGGCCTGAGGAGGCTACGCTACCATGGTGGTGAGGGGGCCCATACGGCCGTCAGTCTGTCCGTCCGCGTGTCAGTCTGTCCGCGCGCGGCCCCGCCCTGCGCGCCCCGCCCCCGGCCCCGCCCGACCCCGAGGCCCGCGCCGCCCCTCGCAACCCCTCACCCTTCCTCATGGTCCCTGTCCTCCCTTGGCCTGGTCCAGGGTCCGAGCCCTAGTCTCGACCCCGCCCACTCCGCGCGCATCCCTTCCACGCCCTGAACTGGGTGGCCGTGGCCGAGGACCTCAGCTTGACAGGAGGAGGGGCTGGTCCAGCGAAGGGCCCCCCGCAGAGAGTCCCCCGCAGGCTCTGCCGAGGATCCCTGGAAACCAGCCTTCATCGCCAGCCTTCCTCTGCATCCTCACCCGCCCAAGTGCAGCCCCCCTCCTCCTCCCAACAGCCCCTTCCTCGTGCTTGAGCCCCACCCCCACCCCGCTCCATCCTCAGCCTGACCCTTTTCTTCTCGGTCTCCCTCATTTCCACCCCATCTCAGTCCCTCTCCCATCCATCTGAACCTTTCCCTCACCTCTCAAGCCAACCCCCGCCCCATACTTCATTCAACAAACCAGTACTCTACCCTCTTTCCATCCTTGGATCCGCTCCATCTTCTTGTCCTCAATCTCCCCTCCTCCACCATCTCCCTCTCCCACCATACTGCTCCCGCTCATTCATCCATTCATTTCCTCACTCAACAGACATTCACTGAGACCTCCTCTGTGCAGGCCCCATGCTCCAGACACAGAGAGAGTCAGATCCCATCCTGCCTTGGGGAGCTTCATGGGCTGGCAGGGGACAGACCCTGAGGGTGAGACCTAGGGATGAACTTGGGGTTGCAGGGACGTGGAGGAGGGAGAAGCTAGAGCCCAGTCTGGTGAATCCTTGAATACCCATCTGGCAGCTGGTTAATGTATTCATCAGATTTTACCCAGCTCCTGCTGTGTGACTGGGCTGGCCCTGGGTGTTGGGGACTTAGAGAACAATCTGATACATTCCTCCCAGTGAAGAGCACCAATTCTGTGCCCAGTTCTGTGCTGGGCATACTGGGGGTCTTGGCCTGGGGCCCTGCTTCTGGGGAGGTGAAAATCCAGTGGCTTGTCACCAGAGAGTGGCATCTCAGGAATGCTCCAGACAAGCAGAAGAGATGTTGGGGACAGCCTAAAGGTCAGAGAGGGCTCCCCAAAGAAGCACACATACTAGTTGTGACTTGAGGAAAGAAAAAGAAGAGACTGCTGATCAGGCAGGGACCAGGTTTCCAGGTTGAAGAAATAAAAAGATGAGACTTTTGCTGGACTCTTTGAAGTTCAAGAGCTTTGAGGATGGGGCAATAGAGGAGTGGGACAGGAGAGGTAGTCAGAAACCAGCACAGTGTATATCAGACCAGAGAATCCCAACTTCATTTTGAATACAACAGAACCATTGGAGGGCTGGGAGCTATTAAGAGACTGGACCAAATTTGTGTTTTGTGAAACGATCCTGGAACTTGTGAAGAATCTAGTGGAAAGGAAGAGGTTAGGAGTTGAAGACTGCCAAGATGTGAACTGTGAATGTCCAGACAATGGCAGGACATGACTGTAGCCTCCAGGGGCTATAGAGGGTCTTATACAGAAAGAGATGAAACCAGCATCCACTGTCTTCTGTTGCCTACCTTGCCTTTAGCCCCTACTCTCCAGTCCTCTACTCCAGACCACACACAAAGAAGCAGGGCTATCCTTACTCCAGCCTTCACCTCCTGCTGACCTTCCCTTTTACCCAGTCTTCAGGACAGTGTGTGGAGCAACCCAGCCTCTAGAGCCAGGCTGGCAGATAACAATGCTCTGTTGTCTATTTGCTCCCATCTCTGGGGGCCTCTGATTCTTCTCTCTGCTCTACAGGCCCGAAGCACTGACAGCCTGGATGGCCCAGGGGAGGGCTCAGTGCAGCCTGTTCCCTCTACTGGAGGGCCCACTGTGAAGGGGAAGCCTGGGAAGAGGTGAGGGGTGAGGGAGGGAAAGACCTATCTTAGGAGGGAGGGAGGCTAGAGGAAGGAGCTACTGCTGATGTGGTGCCTATCTCCCAGGCTCTCAGCTCCTCGAGGTCCCTTTCCCCGGCTGGCCGACTGTGCCCATTTCCACTATGAGAACGTGGACTTTGGCCACATTCAGGTATGGAAGTTTTGAACCGAGGTGCGAAGGCGAGATTCTATCCAACCCCAAACCAGTGTCAGCTGCTTTTCTCCTGAAAACTGCCCTGGAACTGTCAGCCTCACTGATCTGAGCATTCAGTAGCAGGAATGCAGGGGCTGGGACAGATGGGGAGAACTCATTCATCCATTTGTTTTTTGACTTACTTATTAAACAGTTTTTTCTTAGGTGTCTGCTCTGTGTCAGGGCTCTATGCTCTAAGACATCACCAAGCCCTGTCCTTGGGGAGGTTTGGAAGCAGGGCACAGATTTATCTCTAGATAGTACCAGCCTATAGAGGTCAGGACTGGGAGAAAAGCCAGGCCCTCACCTGGGCCTTTGTTTCCTTCTGCAGCTCCTACTGTCTCCAGAGCGTGAAGGCCCCAGCCTCTCTGGAGAGAATGAGCTGGTATTTGGGGTGCAGGTGACCTGTCAGGTGAGACCACCCTGCTTCTCGTCTGTCCTGAGGAACTGGCTACTGTATTCCTCAGTACAGTGTAATAAGGGCACTGTGCCTTTCTGTCCATGTGTTCCCACAGGGCCGTTCTTGGCCAGTTCTTCGTAGTTATGATGACTTCCGTTCACTGGATGCCCACCTGCACCGGTGCATATTTGATCGGAGGTTTTCCTGCCTTCCAGAGCTCCCTCCACCCCCAGAGGGTGCCAGGGCTGCCCAGGTAGCCTACTTGTCTCAGCCCCTGTCTCAGCTGTTAGTGTGTGCTCATCAGCCAGGTGTGAAACCATCAAGGCAAGGAAGATAAATATTTGAAGACTGGTGTGGTCACGTTCTAACCATTCAGAATGGTGGAGCCTTAGAAATAGACCAGGGTTCCGAAGGCTCCCTTTAATTTTGGAACTATGAGGGTAGACCTGGTTTTACAGGAGGGTCAGTGTAGCCATATTAGTTGCACATATTGATATGACAGTATTTTAGCACTTTAAAAGCTGAGCAGTACACATACATCCATGTTAAATTTCAGCCCAGCCCAGAGATGAGCTTAAACAGTGTGGGAGGGCAATGAGCCCTGCCCTCTCAACATCTGCTCACGGGAGCTCACTCTGACAAACCGCCCCTAGATGCTGGTACCTCTGCTGCTGCAGTACCTGGAGACCCTGTCTGGACTGGTGGACAGTAACCTCAACTGTGGGCCTGTGCTCACCTGGATGGAGGTGGGCCTGGGCAGGGGGGCTTGAAGTTGGGAGCAGGCAAGGGCTGTCTGAGGTGCAAGAACCAGCTTTAGTGTGTGTGTGGGTACAGAAAAGAGCAGGAGTGGAGGAGGCATTGGTATTTTAGTGTCTGTGTGGGTGCATGCCCGTGAAAGTGTGTGTGTGTGTGTAGCAGGTGTTGGGCTGTGAGGATTTAAAGGTATACCAGCTAGAAATAGATTGGGCAGTAACTCAGATAACCTGGCTAAGAGTGGCTTAAACCAGAGGATTTTTAGATCATCAGTGTGCAGTGTCTGGTATGGAGGATGAAGGTGCCAGCATATATGGTGAGATCCTGAGTGCAGGCAAGTGCTGATTGGCAGATATTGGGGTTTGTTTGAGCACAAAAGTTTAGGTATTTGACCAGTAATTTTGGGTGACAGAAGCTCTCAGGTGGGGAACAAGCTTTGGCCTCACTGAGCATGGAGGAACCTTGTTTACTTTCATTAAACATCTCTGACCTCTCCTTGCTATGTCTTACCTCCTCAGCTGGACAATCATGGCCGGCGATTGCTCCTCAGTGAGGAGGCCTCACTCAATATCCCTGCAGTGGCCGCCGCTCATGTGGTCAAACGGTACACAGCTCAAGCACCAGATGAGCTCTCCTTTGAGGTAAGGATGTGGGGGAGCAGACTACAGCTGGGCTCCCCACTTGTCCTGTGCCTTCTGAAACCCCTTTCCATTCTTAGGTGGGAGACATCGTCTCAGTGATCGACATGCCACCCACAGAGGATCGGAGCTGGTGGCGGGGCAAGCGGGGCTTCCAGGTAAGCCTAGCTTGGGGTAGACGTTGGGGTGGGGTGCTGTGGCAACTAAGTGGCCCATACATTGACCTTGACCCTTCCTCAGGTTGGTTTCTTCCCCAGCGAGTGTGTAGAACTCTTCACGGAGAGGCCAGCACCTGGCCTAAAGGCAGGTAAGTCTATGGACAGAGTGGGACGCTTCCTGTGTCCTCTGCCTACCACCTATCCTTATCATCTGTTTTACACCCCACAGATGCTGATGGTCCCCTGTGTGGCATCCCAGCTCCCCAGGGTAACTCTTCTCTCACCTCAGGTAAGAGAAACAAGGGGTCATGTCTCTGCCTCCTGCCCCAACAGGCTTATGGCTGTGCTGACCATAGGTGGCTTGCCTTTGCCCCCACAGCTGTGCCCCGGCCACGTGGGAAGCTGGCTGGTCTCCTCAGAACCTTTATGCGCTCCCGCCCTTCTCGGCAACGGCTGCGGCAGCGGGGAATTCTGCGGCAGAGAGTGTTTGGCTGTGACCTTGGAGAGCATCTCAGTAACTCAGGCCAGGATGGTGAGGCCACAGCCCACCACCTCACTACACCCTTCCTACCTAGGATATGATCTGCTCAGCCCTGACCCTGCTGCTTTCTCACAGTGCCCCAGGTGCTGCGTTGCTGCTCTGAGTTTATTGAGGCCCATGGGGTGGTGGATGGAATCTACCGGCTCTCAGGCGTGTCCTCCAACATCCAGAGGCTACGGTGAGGTCCTCCACCAACATTTTCCTCTCACAAGCATTTGCTGAGCACCCTTCCATTCCAGCCCACACGGTGTGCTGGGTTTGCAGTTATTAGGAGTTAGGAGAGCTGGCATAAAGCAGGAGTAGACAAAGGCTGGGGTCAAGGAAAGCTTCCTATTTACTTATTTTTAATTTTTTGAGACAGGGTCTCACTATGTAGCTCAGGCTGCCCTCAAACTCACAGCAATCCTCCTGCCTTGGGCTCCCAAGTGCTGAGACTACAGGCATGTGCCAAAAGGAGAGCTTTCTTGAGGAGGTGACACCTAAGACCTAGAAGCTGGGAATAGAGTTGTATATTAAGCAGAGGGATCCACCTTTACTGAGCACCTAATACATAACAAGCACAATTCGAGGAACTGGGGACACAGTGGTCAATGAAATAACCAGAAGCTCCTGCCCTCATGAGGCTCACATGCTAGAGAGAGAAACCAAAAAAAACAACAACAATAAAAGGAGTTTACTAGAAAGTGACAAGTGTTATGGAGAAAAGCAGACTGGGATAAGGAAAATCATGATAGTCAACCAGGAAGAACTGCAGAGTTTTTGTTGGTGTTATGGTTGTTGTTTTTGTTTTTTGTTTTTTTGTTTTTTTGAGACAGGCTCTATGTAGTTTAGACTAGCCTTGAACTTACTGGCGTCAAACTTACAGTAGTCATCCTGCCTTAGCTTCTTAAGTGCTAGGCCTCAAACTTGCAGTAGTCATCCTGCCTTAGCTTCTTAAGTGCTAGGATTACAGGCATACAACACCAGGCCCAGCTGAAGGATGGCTAATAGCAGGGGCAGAGAGTCCTCATGGGGAAGAATCCTGGAGGAGGTAGGGACCAGGCCCCATGAATGTGCTGGGACACACAGTCATAGTGGAGAGGGTGGCCAATGCAAGGGGAATGTAGCAAGAGATGGCATTAAGAGTCCTGGGCATAAAGTAAAAGACCTTTTTGATGCCTGTTAGGATTGGGGCTTTTACTCCAAGTGAGAGGGAACCACAAGATGGTTCCAAAGGCAAGGAGGAACAGTGCACATGAGTGTCTAGCAGTAGGAAGAATGGGAGCTGCTGGGGTCATGAGGTGAGAGCACAAAGGCAGTACGTAGGGGGAGCTTTGCCCAAAAGCAAGAGGCCCACCAGAGTTGTGCACAAAGGTATCTAGGATCTTATCCACATTTTCCAGCAATCTCTTAAGCTGGGAGAATGACCCAACTTTTAGGTGGGAGTGTGCTTCACTCTGTAGTCAGACAGTCTTGTGTATTACAAGGCAGAGGCATCTCCCACCAGAGCCTCAGTTTCTCTTTTGGAATAGGATCCTCTTGTCTTTGCCATGCAGGCTGTTGGGAGATTTGTTAAAGTTCTGCCTTTGGACAGCCCAGTCTCGGGCCTGGGGAAGAGGGTTATATCCATCTGTGGGCACTTGGGGTTTGGGGTAGGGGCAGTAGAACATGGCCAGGTAGGTCCATCTAACCTTAACTTTCTTCCTCTGGACCTGGTGGTCTCAGGCATGAATTTGACAGCGAGAGGATTCCTGAACTATCTGGCCCTGCCTTCCTGCAGGACATCCACAGTGTTTCCTCCCTGTGCAAGCTCTACTTCCGAGAGCTGCCAAACCCCCTGCTCACCTACCAGCTCTATGGGAAGTTCAGTGTGAGTAAGGATGCTGGCAAGATTGGAGGGTATGGGGGTGCATCTGGCTCAGCCCTATCATGTGTGTGTACAATCCCAGGAGGCCATGTCAGTCCTGGGGGAGGAAGAACGCCTGGTGAGAGTCCATGATGTCATCCAGCAGCTGCCCCCACCACACTACAGGTAAACTGAGGGGCAGGCAAGGGCTGTGGTGGCGTTCCAAAGGAGTGGGGCTCAGCTTGTCCCCTACTTCTCTCAACCCCCAGGACTCTAGAGTACCTGCTGAGGCACTTGGCCCGCATGGCAAGACATAGTGCCAATACCAGCATGCATGCCCGCAACTTGGCCATTGTCTGGGCACCCAACCTGCTCCGGTAAGTTAGCGACACACCAGCCTTCTCTCTCAGCTGGCTTCAGTGGTGTAGGCTTCAAGAAACCTCCAGCAACCCTGGGAACTGGCTCAGCTTTTGTTCTCTTATTCATTCATTTAATGTATATTTGTCAAATACCTTCCATGTACCAGGCCTCAGCCTCAGCACTGGGAACACAGTAGTGAGCAAGGCTCTCTGTCCTCTAGGGGCTCACATTCTCATGGAAGAAATGGACAATGAACCATCACTGAAAAGCATAGGATAATGGCTAGTGCCAAGGAGGAAGATACAAAGCAGGGAAGGGAAGTACACCAAGTTGTGGCAGTTTGAAGTTTTTAGATAGAACACCAAGGAAGGCTTCAGGAAGTCTTTCTGTGGCCAGAAGCAGGGTAAGCCCTGCCAGATTTGATGCTGACCAACACAGGCAAGATCTCTGTTGTGAAAGAATTTGTATCCCTCTGGGGGAACATATAAATAAATGAAATAAGTGGTAAGGTAGATGTGGGCATAAGAAGTATAAAAGAAATAGTGAAAAAAAGAACAGGAGTGCAGAGAAGGAGGTCTGCAACTGCGGACATCTAGGGAGGAGCACACCAAGCAGTGGGAGCTGAGATGGTACCTGCTGTGTTGGACCAACAGTGGGGAGGCCAGTATGTCTGGAGCTGAATGAGCCAGTGAGTAGGGAGTTAAGCAAGATGCTGATGAGGTCAGAGAGTGATAGGGGACCAGATGGGGGGCGGGTTTTACAAGTCATAGTGAGGATTTTGCTTTTAGCTAGAGTACAGTACAACCAGGGGAGGGGTGATTTGGGAGGGGCCTGATCTGCCTCAGAGGTGCACAAGTTCTCTCTAGCTGCAAGCAGAAACAGAGTGGAAGAAGGGCCAGGAGCAGGAGACTATAGAAGAGGCCATTGTGACATCCACATAGAAAGGAATGGAGACTGAACCAGTATGTTGGTCAGCTTTCTGTCATTATAACTGAAATTACTAACTTATGAAGAGTAAAGGTATGTTTATCATGGCACTGGGGATCAAGTCCAAGGGTGCTCTACCACTAAGCTACATCCCCCCATCTATCTATCTATCTATCTATCTATCTATCTATCTGTTTTGTGACACAGGGTCTCACTATGCAGTTCAGGCTGGCTTTAAACTAGCCCAGGTTGGTATTGAGATCACAGTACTCCTCCTGCCTCAGCTTCCTGAGTTTTGAGATTATAGGCATGTGCCACTATACCTGGCTTATTTTTTTTGTGACAGGGTCTTACTAAGTTGTCCAGTTTGTAATCCTTGGTGTCTCAGCAGTCTGAGTAGTTGGAATTACAAGCATGTATCACCATGCTTGGCTGAGAAAAGGTTTATTCTGGTTCATAGTTTTGGGGGTTTCAGTCCGTAATCAATTGACTGACACTTTGGACATGTGTAAAGGCAGCACATGATGGCAGAGCATGTGGCAGAATAGAAAACACTCGCCTCATGGTCAAGGGGACAGAAAATCAAAGTGAGGGCTAAAGTCCTGCAATCCCCTTTGAGAGCCTACCCCCAATCACCTAAAGCCCTCTCACTAGGCCCCACCTCTTAAAGGTTCCACTACCTTCTAATAGTACGGCCCTGGGGCCAGGCCTTTAGCACATGGGCTTTTAGGGGACACTCAAGATTCAGACTTTTGTAGCCACAACTGAGGCAGTTGAGGAGGTGAAGAGTTAGATTCTGGATTGATTTTGTAGGTGGAACTGACAGGGTTTGCTGACAATTGAATGTGGGTGTGAAGAAAAGAAGGGTCAGTGGCAACCTGGGTGTTCATCCTGAGCCACTGAAGAAATACATGGACTGAGCTAGGGAAGAGAGAGCAAGTTTGGGGTAAGGTTGGCAAACATGTGATTTCCAGATGTGAACAGTTCTAGGTCAGAGGTATCAAACAGCCATTGCTTCCATTGCCACCCTCCACTGCCCACCTAGAAATTGCCAGCCCAAGATCAAGGCTCCTGGCTTCCTTCTCCTTCCCTCTTCCAGGTCCATGGAGCTAGAGTCAGTGGGGCTGGGTGGGGCAGCAGCCTTCCGGGAGGTTCGTGTGCAGTCAGTGGTGGTGGAATTTCTGCTTACCCATGTGGAGGTCCTATTCAGTGACACCTTCACCTCTGCTGGCCTTGATCCTGCGGGTATGTCCATCCCACCCTGATATCCTGGCTACTGACCCCGAGACATCAGGGTTGCAGTGGGGGGGCAGGTGGGCTCCCAGCCCTATCCATACCCAGTGAAGCTGGATCTCCCTCCTGGCCCCTCAAGGCCCCTGCCCCGGCCCATCCTCCCGGCGCCCCCACTCCTTCTCATTTCAGCTCCTACGCTCAGGATTCCCACTTCTTGGCCAGGACGCCGTTCTTCCTTCACCCCTTATAGATCCTGGGGGCACTTGGGGCCATGGGTCCACCTGGGAGGAGGTGGGAGGTCCCCAGATTTGACCCCATCCTGGCCCTGCCCAGACTCCCTGCCCTGCCCCGGACCCCAGCCCAGTCAGGATTCAGCTCGTCGGAGGGCCCTCTGGCCCGAGGTAACTGACCAGAGCCGCTGCCCTTGCTGGCTGCTGGGAGCTGCCTCCTCATCAGCTCATTCTGCCTTACCCCTCCTTACCTGCCTGCTGTCCCCATTCCCGCCTGATCTACCCTGGCCCCCTGCCTTGCCAGCCCGGGTGGGCATGCTGCGGGGCCGGGGCTTGGGCTGTGGCGCTTGGCTTTGCCTGTGGCCTTGAGTGGCCCCAGAGCTGATAGCTGCCCTGCTTTTGACCTCCCCAGGCCGCTGCCTCCTCCCCAGGCCCAAGTCCCTTGCAGGCAGTGGCCCCTCTACTCGTCTGCTGACACTGGAAGAAGCTCAGGCTCGCACCCAGGGCCGGCTGGGGACACCCACTGAGCCCACAACTCTCAAGGCTGCAGCCTCACCTGTGGAAAGGTGAGTAGGATGCGCAAGGTGTGGGCAGAAGGAAGCCCTGCTTCCTTAGCCTGCTTCCTGTTTCTTATCCAAACTGTAGGAGGAAAAGGGAGAGAGGGGAGAAACAGCGAAAGCCAGGGGGCAGCAGCTGGAAGACATTCTTTGCTCTTGGCCGGGGCCCCAGCATCCCCCGAAAGAAGCCTCTACCCTGGCTGGGGGGCTCTCGTGCACCACCACAGCCTTCAGGTCAGAGGCCATACAGTCAGCATGGATATGGGGTGGTTGTCTGTGGCATGCCTTCCTATACTCTCC
Organism: Dolichotis patagonum; assembly: GCA_004027295.1. Classification (NCBI taxonomy): domain Eukaryota; kingdom Metazoa; phylum Chordata; class Mammalia; order Rodentia; family Caviidae; genus Dolichotis; species Dolichotis patagonum. Next base: position 12,004 of record PVJX010002120.1, on the reverse strand, counting down.
TACCTCTCCTTGCAGGCAACCGACCTGACACAGTCACACTAAGATCTGCCAAGAGTGAAGAGTCTCTATCATCGCAGGCCAGTGGGACTGGTGAGCTCAGGGTGGGCCCTATGTATGTCTAAGTGGAGGTGGGAGGAACTGGGGCCTGAGTTTTACTTCCAAACATTATATTTCAGACTTGAGAGTCTTGGGAATTTATAATTTTTTTTTTTTTTTTTTTTTTGTACCGGGGATCAAACTCATGACTGCACACTTGCAAGGCAGGCACTTATGACGCTGAGCTAAATCCACAGCCCGAACTTATAATTTTTAATTTGAATTTTTCAACAAGTTAAAGTCTCACCTTTGGTCCATTATGCACTCATTGGTCCATGTGGCACCCTTTTAAAATTTTAAAAATCTTGTTTATATTTCTTTTGAGGAAAAAAATTAAATAATTCCCTAGGTACACTAGAAGAGCCCTCATACCTCATCTGAGAGTTCCCCCTTCCCCAGAGGCATTCTCTAAATTTGATGATCATTCCTTTGCTTGGAAGGTTTTATCACATATAGTGTATATGTAAATAACATATTTTTAAAATTCTGGTTGCTTTTGAAACTACAGGTCATCATAAAAAAGGTTATGCTGAATGTGAATCTGTCCCTCATACGCCATTATAAACTACCACACATGTGTGGCTCAGCCTCATTCCATTGCTCTCCAACCTGTGTGGATATCCCAGCCCATTCCAGATGGATTTGGGACTCTTATAAGCAATTCCTGCCAGACCCACACTCCTGGCAGGCTGTGCCGCCACGTAGCCAGGAAAAGAGGTGCTGTCCTTTAGGATCTACACATGAGCAACTTATAGGACAAGTGTTGTTTTCCACGAGGAGTTGTACCTGGACTCCCAGCAGCCAGGCATGAGATCATGGTGGTATCATGCCCACAGCCTGTGAGGTGGCCAGACTCATTCCTGCTTTGAATCTGGCATGGTTCTCTTCATGGTCTTGCCTTATTACCTGCAAACCTAAACAGTTCTTCCCCAACTCACAGCCTCTATGGTCTTCTCTGCGGAAGTTCCTCTTTATGTTCTCTTATTGCGTTTTTATTGTTCTCACTAATGTATGAGTACGCAGAGTTCGGACCCCTGGCCCCTAAATGCTTCCTACCCCTCTTTCAGGCCTCCAGAGGCTACACAGGCTACGGCGACCCCACTCCAGCAGCGATGCTTTCCCAGTCGGCCCAGCACCTGCTGGCTCCTGTGAGACCCTGTCTTCCTCCTCTTCTTCCTCCTCCTCCTCAGCCTCCTCTTCATCATCATCATCTGAGTCCTCAGCAGCTGGGCTGGGGCCGCTCTCCGGGTCTCCCTCACATCGCACCTCAGCCTGGCTAGATGATGGTGATGAACTGGACTTCAGCCCACCCCGCTGCCTGGAGGGACTGCGGGGCCTGGACTTTGATCCGCTTACCTTTCGCTGCAGCAGCCCCACCCCAGGGGACCCCGCACCTCCTGCCAGCCCAGCACCCCCAGCACCCGCCTCTGCCTTCCCACCCAGGGCAACCCCCAAGGCTCCCTCACCCCGAGGACCCACCAGCTCTGCTTCATCTACTGCCCTGGACATCTCAGAGCCCTTGTCTGTGTCTGTGCCACCTGCTGTCCTAGAACTGCTGGGGTCAGGAGGAACACCTGCCTCAGTCACCCCAACACCAGCTCTCAGCCCTGGCCCAGGCTTGCACCCCCATCTCATCCCCTTGCTGCTGCATGGATCGGAGGCTCAGCTGAGTGACACCTGCCAACAAGAGATCAGCAGCAAGCTGGCACTGCCTGTTCCTGGGGGAAGCCAAGGCCAGCATGTTGAGTCCTGCTCAGCCCATCCCACACTCTCACAAACCCCAAAGTTGCCCCAGGACCCACTTGATCCCCTTCCCATTCCTTTCTGTGTAGGTCCTGGTATAGATTCAACATTGCTGCCCCCACCCCTGTCCCTTCTACGCCCTGGCGGGGCCCCACCCCCACCCCCCAAGAACCCAGCACGCCTCATGGCCCTGGCCCTGGCTGAGCGGGCTCAGCAGGTGGCCGAGCGACAGAGCCAGCAGGAGCATGCAAGCACCTCAACTAGTCCACACTCCCCTTTCCACCGCTCACTGTCCCTGGAGGTGGGTGGGGAACCCGTGGTAACTTCAGGATGTGGGCCACCCCCCCACTCCCTAGCCCACCCCGGTGCCTGGGCCCCGGGACCCCCATCCTACCTACCAAGGCAACAAAGTGATGGGAGCCTGGTAAGGAGCCAGCGGCCTGTGGGGACCTCAAGGAGGGGACTCAGAGGCCCTGCCCAGGTCAGTGCCCAGCTTAGGGCTGGTGGGGGGTACAGGGATGCCTCAGAAATGGCAGCCCAGTCTCCATGTTCTGTCCCCTCACAGGTTCCTACTCCTAGTGTCTTTTCTGCAGCTCCCCGGGAATGCCTGCCACCTTTCCTTGGGGTCCCCAAACCAGGCTTGTACCCTCTCGGCCCCCCCTCCTTTCAACCCAGCTCTCCAGCCCAAGTCTGGAGGAATTCCCTGGGCCCCCCTGCACCTCTTGATAGGGGAGAGAACCTGTACTATGAGATTGGGGCAAGTGAGGGTTCTCCCTACTCTGGGCCCACTCAGTCCTGGAGTCCCTTTCGCTCCATGCCCCCTGATAGGCTCAGTGCCTCATATGGCATGCTTGGCCAGTCACCACCACTTCACAGGTCACCTGACTTCCTGCTCAGCTACCCACCACCCCCCTCCTGCCTTCCACCTGACCACCTTGGCTATTCAGCCCCCCAGCACCCTGCCCGGCGCCCTACCCGGCCAGAGCCCCTCTATGTCAACCTAGCCCTAGGGCCCAGGGGTCCTTCACCTGCCTCTTCCTGCTCCTCTTCCCCTCCTGCCCATCCCAGAAGTCGTTCAGATCCTGGTCCCCCAGCCCCTCGTCTCCCTCAGAAGCAGCGGGCACCCTGGAGCTCCCATACCCCTCACAGGGTACCAGGACCCTGGGGCCCTCCTGAACCTTTCCTGCTCTACAGGGGATCCCCACCAGCCTATGGGAGGCGGAGTGAGCATTACCGAGGGTCTTTGTACAGAAATGGGGGTCAGAGGGGAGAGGGGGCTGGTCCCCCACCTCCTTATCCCACTCCCAGTTGGTCCCTCCACTCTGAGGGCCAGACCCGAAGCTACTGTTGAGCTGGAGCTAAGAAGGGTATTCTTCCCTTCCTTTTGTCCTCACTGGATCTTGGCCTGATCCCATCTCTTGTTTTGTATTTTCTTGAGCTCTCAACCCCTACTCCAGGTTTCTAATAACTTTGTAACTTGCTTCTGTTCCCTAACCTCAAATCATAATATCCCTTCCCTGGGCTAAAGGATATCCCCAACCCCTTACTGTCCTTCCTGGGGGTCCTTGCACAAATCTAAGGGAGGACTAGGCTGATACCCTGTCCTCCTCTCCCTCTAGAGGCCCCCAGCCTGTCCTGTGCACAGGGGGTAGGGGAACAGCTCCTGCCCATTTCTCCCCAGGCACCCCGCTAAATCATCTGACAAAATTAATGAATAAAAATCTTGAAAATGTGGTTGTTGGTGTCATGCTGGGGCCAGACTCAGTTAACGAAGAGACAGATGGGTTGCTTTGTCATTTTCTTTCCATGGGGCAGGCACTGAGTGGGAAGGTTCCAGGGGGCAATATCTGTGGGGAAGGGCTGGGGCACCCTAGGAATCTGTGCCAGTGGTAGGGCCTAGGCTGGGCTTGTCTCCAAGTTGACATCCACTACTTTGCAGTTCTGCCATGATCTCTCCCAGCAGATCCATTCTGGGGAACAGGGGCAAGGGCAGACCTAGGGTTACCTCACAGGTAGGAGAAGGACCCTGGGTCCCCCCATTTAGGCCCCAGTTCTTACTTCTGGAGGCTGGTGAAGAGATCTTCCATCAGCTCAGTGCTGGCTGGCTGCAAGACAAAAAACGCTGGAGCTACCACTAGGTGGCCATAAAGCTCTAGTGGGTCTATAAGGGTAGAATGGGGTGTAGGATGGCCTTGGGGGTCCATGGCCTTCCCTGCCAGCAGACCCTCGGTGTGGGAAGCCTCCCTGTGGGTCAGCAAGCACGATGGGCTCACAGGGATAGGGGTCTAGTGGAATAGCTCCATGTTGGGCCTGCAACAGCCCCTGAAGGACTAGGATTTTGATGGAAAACTTCCTCTCAAACTGCTCCACAGGACTGTGTCCTCAGCTAAAAGGCTGAGTCCCAAAGTCTGAAGTACATAGCAGGGCTCTGGGGGAAGCAGGGTTGATCATGACTTAGAGGTCAGTGTCCTGATATCACTGGTCAGAGGACAGGGAGCCAGGGGTCTCCTGGAGGGCAGGGATGGCAGGGTAAAAGGTTAGCAATGGGCTTTGGGAATGTTCATACTGTTGATGTGGGCTCCAGACAGCAGGATGGGCTGACCTTGGTAGTGGTGCTGGGGCTAGAGCCAGAGCCATGACTATAGCTGCTGCCTAGAGTCAAGCTGCTGCTTGAGTACCAGGCTGTACTCCTGTGAACCCCACTGTAGCCTGTCACCTCAGGAGTCTCCAGGGCCTGTAAAGAACAACGTCAGAGAGCTGACGTGGATTACTCAGTGCCTTACATCTCCCTTGGACCCCCAGATCCTCCTGAAGCTCCTACCTGGGATGGGACGGGGCCTGGGTGCACAGAACTGGGCATGGTCGTGGCTCTGTGAGCTGCCTCATAGTACGTTTGCTCTGGGAGACAGCCGAGACCTGGCTAGAATAAGGAGGCACAGCCCAGCTGGGCCCACCACCCACCATCACCCTTCCTTGCCCTCTAACCTGGTAGGGACCCCTGGAGTACAGGGGTCAGTGTAGTCCACTTCGGTGGGGAACTGACCTCAGGATCCGAGTCCTAGGGAAATGAGGCTGAGTGTGGGGACACAGGCCCTGCCTGGGGCTTCATGGCTACCCTCACCCCCGCTGAGCCTGTACCTGGGCCATGGCCTCCCGCAGCAGGTATCGAGTACTCTGCAAGCTGCCCCAGTGGTCGGTAGGCCCTAGACCGAGCCCAGCCTGAACCAGGGCCTGGTAGTGGGTAGGCACCAAGGGATCCAGGACTGGGCTCTCACCTGCCTCCAGCTTGGCCTTCACCTCAAGCCCCTCTCTCCCAGCCCAGGGCAGCTCTCCTGTGAGGAAGCACCATCAGAAGATCCCAACCAGTGGGCTGCCTCAATGAGGTAGGGTATAGCACCACTCACTGACCAGTGAAGACTTCCTGAGCCAGGACACAGAAGCTGTAGAGGTCTGAGGTGGTGGCAGGCACGTCGCCGTGGATTAGCTCAAGAGGAAGCCACGGGTACAGTTCAGGAGGTGGGGGCAGCCCTCTACCTGGGCCTCCCCAGGAGTGGCCCTGGTGCAGCCTGTGGGGCCCAAGGAGCTTGGTGAGCTGGTGGTTACTGGAAAGGACATGGGACAGGCATGTAGGACAAGCACTCACCTGGGTCTTAGGTGAGGCTGGTCCAGTGGGCGCCCATGCTCTAGGTTGCCCACCTTAGCTAGGCCAGGCCGTACCAGCTGCACAGCATGGGAGCTGAGACCGCCGTGGGCCCGGCAGCGGGCCTGCAGGAACAGCAGGGCTTCCAGCACCTGCAGCAGCATGCGGCCAGGCGGCAGGCCTGGCACAGTTCTAGGGCCCTTCTCCCTCCATCTTAGTTGGTGCAGCACCACATGCAGGGAGCCTAGCCACACAGGCTCGAAGAGGAGACACAGCCCTGACAGGTTTACTGAGGGGCTCAGTGCCATCAGCAGCAGCAGATTGGGGTGATGCAGGGTTCTGGGAGGAGAAGAGCTGCTACTCACAGGCAGGCCCTCGCTGCGTAAGGTGGGAGCTGTTCTTTGTTTTGTTTTGGTTTTTTGAGACAGGGTCTCACTATGTAATTTGGGCTGGTCTTGAACTCATTATGAAGCCCAGGTTGACCTCCAACTCACAGTGATCCGTCCAGCTCAGGCTCCCAAGTGCTGGGATTATAAGCATGCGCCACCGTGCCTGGCCTCATGAAAGCTGTTCTTGGACAAAGACTAGCCACCATGTGCCAGGAGCAGACAATCTGTACCAGCCACCAGACAGAAAAACTGAGACCCTGGTCACACAGCCCAGCAGTGACACAGTTAGCACCCAGCCCATACCCTGTCCATGACACCCATCCTGCCTCCACCTTCTCTCTGGGGCCTACAGGACACAGCACAGATAACTGTGTATCTATTTTCCAGTGGGAAAGGGGACTCCAACTGGAGACTTCATGCTAGGTGCAGAAGTGATGATTCTAACTGCCACCATACCAATTGCCACACTTCCTGGTCTTTTGTTTATGAACTGCTTGAGTCCAGAGAGCAGGCTGAGAATACTGTTGGGGAGCAGGCTGGGCAGAGGGGCTGAGACAGAGTACCTGCAGTGCTGAAGGTCAGCCAAAAGCACATCAGGATGGGCTCCAGGGGCCTTCAGCTGTCGCATAGTCACAGGATTGCCCCTCCACAGAAGGCTGGAGAATGGGGAGCGGCAGAGAGGGCAGGTCTGAGATACAGGAATGAGAGTTCCTTGTAGGGGAAGAGAGGTCTGCAAGGGTGTGGGAAAGGGAGTCTCACTTGGCCATGAGGGTGTGGGAGCTGCTCTCATAGGTGCGGTCAGGCTCACCCTGGGCTGGCAGCAGCTCCTTGGGGTCGGCCAAGGGTATGCCTGTTACCAGCCCCAGTGGCTGCAGGCTGCTCATCTGGGGATGTGGAACAGGACATGAGGCAGGAAGATCATAGGGGTGGCTCCCGCACCCCCAACCATTAACACTTACCTGGCCAAATCCCAACACTGGGGTTTTGGGAGATCTCCCAATCTGCTCTGGCCTCAGCATCCTGGGATAAAAGGGGCTAAGGGAAAGGCTGGAGTACCTGGGTGTGGCAGATGGCAGCCCCAGGGTGGACCATTACCTTTCTGTCTGCATCAGTGAGGACAGGGAGCGACGCGGGCTGTGCCCAGAGCTGGCATACAATGGGCCTAGGGCTGCAATGGGTGCCAATTCCCCACCATGTAGTAGTGCTGACATGTGGATGCGACACAGCTGCAACAGCTCCACTACCTAGACAAGAGCACATGGGTGAGGCCAGGTGCAAGTGCTGCCCTGATGCCCCCACCTGCACCTGGGCCACTGCTCACCTCCCAGCTTTGCCTGGAGCCACCCTGCTCAGCCCAGTCTCGTGGTGTGCGACCCTGCTGGTCATGCAGATGCAAATCACCCCCTGCCTGCAGCAGCTGCAGCATGATCTGGCTGCAGCCTGAGAAGGCACCCGCATGCACTGGTGTGCTGCCATCAAGGCAGCGGCTAGGGCAGAACAAAAAGGATGGGAATGGATTAGGAAAGGAGCAGCAAGGAAGCATGGGAAGTGGGAAGGCAGAGTGGTTATGTGAGTGCATATGGGACCTTTGTGGGAATGAGGGGATCACTATGAGCATGGGAGGCACCCAGAGAATGAGAAGTCTGGGGGACAAGAGGGACGAAGAAGGTCACAGTAGCTGGAAGAGTTATGAGGGCAACAGGCCTCTAGGGAAGAAACCAGATCTCAGGCTTAGGGCCCTGGGGAGTACAGGGCATTGTGGCCTGTCCACTCACTGATTGGGGTTGGCACCAAAGACCAGCAAGAGCCGCACGGCACAGCTGTGGCCCAGCAGAGCTGAGAGGAAAAGCCCCGTCTGCCCAGCAGAGTTCTCGCCATCAATCTGGACAACTGAGGGGTAGCAAGGATTAGGACTGTCCCTACCCCAAACTTCTGGGCCAGAAGTCCTGGGGGCCATTTCGTAAACATTCTTGGCAGCCTCCACTGTCCCTCTGTGACCAGGTCCCCACAGACCCCAGATTCTATCTCTGTGTTGATTCTATCTCTCCAGTTGCTGAGGGAGGACTCTGTCTCTGAATCTACTCCAGCACAGTGCTCCATAAACCCACAGATTCAGTCCACAAAGTTGGAACAAGGAGTGACACCTGCCTGTTATGCAAACACCCTTCCTCTTCCCAGAGGTATCAAAATCACACAAAGGTACCCAGGCAAGGAGGAAGAGGACTTCATGGAGCCTTGTGCACTGGGATTGTAGACTCCACCCGGCTTTAACTTTCTGTGGTGTATATAGGTCTAATGTGGCCATCTTCCAAATCTTCATGAAATGCTAACTGAATTTGATCAGGAAATCTCTCATTTACTTTGAACTCTGTATGTCATGGCTAACCCACCTCAACCTCCTCTAGGCTTCACCTCCATCTCTGTGCCAGTCCCCTCCTCACAGCATCTGTATCCCCTTCCCCAGTCACTCATCCTCTGCACCAACCCTGTATCTTTGCCCAGTTCCTCTTCCTCCATGTTCCACCTCAGGGAGGGCAAATGTCCTGTGTCCTTGTCCTTGCACTCACTATGTCCTTGGAAGACATGGCTAAGAATCATGCACTTAGTCCAAGCCAACTTAGTCATTGCTGCAGAATCCATCCAAATGTGGGACCTAACAGAACATCTGAGTACCATGTTCATTTCATCACATTTTGCTCTCAATAGCCTACCAGGGCATCCTAACTGGTTTTCTATGCTCATCATGCACTACAAATGCACCTCTTTAAAATACAAGCCATTTGAAGGATGAGATAATCTTGTTCCAAAAGAAGCAAGACAGAAAAAAGGCAAACCCAAAGGGCAATGAATGAGGTGGGACTCTCTGAAAGCTACCCACCTGACCTGTCTGAAGTAACAACAAAGCAAATGAATAAGGCTCTAGCAAAAAATCAAATCAGAAATAATTTCTCAGACAACTTCAGAGGTGGTGACCACAATGAAAAATATGGTTAGTGACTCTAGAGCAGATACACACTTTAAAAAATACAGGCGCTTAGGAAAATGATGGAAACTATGAATGCCCAATATAGGAAAGAAATAGAATCCATGATACAGATATCCAGGAGATTAAAAATTCTGTCCTACATATCCACAGAAGAATGAGCCAGTGTCAGGACAGAACCTCAGATACAGAAGACAGGCTTATGGTTAGTGATCATGAAAAGAAAGATTTCTTTAAAATAGCAAGGGATTATGAGAAATCAATCCAACAGCTGCTAGACGATGCAAGGAAGAATAATAGAAGATGACAGAAGTCAGCAAAAAGCAAGATATAAAAAACCTGTTCACAGACATTATGGCAGGAAACTCCCCTGGCAGGGAAAAATAATTTGACCATACAGATAAGTAAGGCAAATAAAACTCCAATTAGCCATGACCAAAAAAAAATCTACATCAAGGCATTATTATAGTCAAGATTCCAGAAATTCAATACAAGAACATAACATTAAAAGCTGATATAGAAAAAGGAACAAATCAACTATAAAGGAAAGTCCATCAGAATCACAGTAGACTTCTCAGTACAAACCCTCAAGTCAAGGAGAGCTTGAAGTGAAGGCTTCCAACAACCTCCAACCCAGATTCATGTATCCCACAAACCTGTCTTTCAAAATTAATGGAGAACTAAGATACTTCCATGACAAAGAACACTTGAGAAAATTTATGATCACCAAGCTATCACTCCAAAATGTTCTAAAGGACACTCTAGAAAAAGATAACAAGGATGACAACTTTGTGAACCCCAACAGAATGAATCTACCAGGCAAGGCAAATGGTTAAACAGAGGGGAAAAAAAGAGAGCCAACAACAGGAAAATAACATGACAAAGATAAATCAATACATATCAGTTATAGCCATCAATGTTAATGGTCTCAATTCACCAATCAAAGAAACAGACTGGCAGAATGAATCAAGAAGCAAGATCCAACAATATTCTTCATTTAAGAAACATTTAATTAAAAAAGAAATTCATAGACTGAAAGTCCAAGGATGGAAAACAATTCTCCATGGGACAGGAACCCAGAAGAAAGCACCAGTAGCTATTCTATTTGCAGACAAAATGAATTAGACAGAAAGAAGGTCACTACATACTTGTAAAAGGAACAATCTAAGAGGAAGAGATAACAATCATAAATATAAATGCAACAAATATCAATGCACCCAGCTATATAAAACAAATACAACAGATATGAAAAAATCAAATAAACACTCATACAATCGTATTGGGGGAATCTCAATAGCCCATTGTCACAAATAGATCACAAAAAATCAGCAACAAAATATTGGAACAGAACCAAACTCTTTTTTAAAAATCAGGCATCAAACTCTCGGCCTCACACCTGCTAGGCAGGCACTGTGCCACTGAGTTATATCCCCAGCCCCTGAACCAAACTTGAACAAATGGACTTAAATGGTATATACAAAGTGTTCTACCCAACAACACCAGAATACACATTCTTCTCAGGTGCACATGGGATGGTCTCCAAAAAAGACCATGTACTAGCTCATAGAACATGCTTAAGTAAATGAAAAGGAACTGAAATTATCCAATGCATTTTATCAGATCACAGTACAATAAAACTTGAAATCAATGGCAAAAGAAAACATAAGAACTTCATAAACACATGGAAATTAAACAACGCCCTTTTGAACAACAATGGGTCACAGATGAAATTAAAGAAGAAATTAGACAGTTTCTAAAGTTAAATAATAATAACAACACAATATAGAGAACTTATGGGACACAATAAAAGCAATCCTATAAGGGAAATTTATAGCAGTGAAAACCTATATGAGGAAAACAGAATGAGTTCAAGTAAACAACTTAATGTTTAACTTCAAGCTTCTAGAGAAAGAACAGGCCAAGCCCAAACCTCATACAAGGGAGGCAATTATAAAGATCAGGGCAAAAATTAATGCAATAAAAATTAAGAAAACAATACAAAGAATCAATGAGTAGAAGAGTTGGTTCTTTGAAAGATTAAATAAAATCAACACACTTAGCTAACCTTAATTTAAAAAGGAAAGAAAAACTCAAATCCATGCAATTAGGAATGAAAACGGTGAAATCACAACAGAACCTGCAGAAATCCAGAAGATCATCTATACCTACTTTGAGAGCTTGTATTCTAATAAGATTGAAAATGCAGAAGAAATTAACAGATTCATAGATACACATGAATTACCAAAGCTGAATCAAAAAGTACAAAAATCTTAAATAAACAAATATCAATCAATAAAATTGAAGATCTAATTAAAAATCTACCAACAAAGAAAAGCCCAGTTCCTCACAGATTCACTCCTGAATTCGACAAGAAATTTAGAGAAGATTTAATACCAGTCCTTTTCAAATTCATTCCTGGAAGCAAGCATTACCCTGATACCAAAACCAGAGACGAACCCAACTAAGAAAGGGAACTACAGGCCAATCTCCTTAATGAACACAGATACAAAATTCCTCAGTAAGATACTGGCAAACAAAATGCAGCAAATCATCAAGATTATACACATGGGGAAACCAGAAGCAAGAGCGTCTCCTGAGATCCGCGCCATGCTGGAACTTAGGGGGCCGAGCCAACCAGTAAGCAGCCTTCTGCCCTGGTAAGTGACTGTGGTCTGGGGAGCCGCGGCCACCCCAGGGCAGGGAAACCAGAAGCAAGAGCGTCTCCTGAGATCCGCGCCATGCTGGAACTTAGGGCGCCGAGCCAACCAGTAAGCAGCCTGCTGCCTACCGGGGCGCGGGCTTAGAACCAAACATACCACATCCCCCCCCCCATTAACAATTGGGATCCAGGGATCTGGGTATCTCTTAGCAGGTGACCATATTTGGTACAGCAAGTCGGGGGAGTTTCCTTCTACTATCTCTGAAGGCAGATATTTTTATCGCCATTTTGCTTTGTCCTGATTAACGGTGTTGCTCTATTCAATACTCTGTGTTGATGTGTTCTATAATGTGTATTTCTTTGATTTTGCTGTACCTAGTAGAAGAACAACTATTGTGAAGACAACGAGGTATACAATGTTGCCTGTTGCTGTTGTCCTGGTGACCTGCTGTGATGTTCTGTGCCAATTTCACTATACTGTCTCAATTGGCTTT